>PQXP01001037.1:0-35423 GCA_002973495.1 Apiotrichum akiyoshidainum | reverse complement strand
TAAAAAAAAAAGTGACAACGAGCTCCTTGTGCTTGGGGGGAGCACCGGCCTCAGCCGAGGCGACGAAGCGGGTGCCGACCCAGACACCCTGGGCACCGTACATGAGGGCGGCGGCGAGGCCACGGCCGTCGGCGATACCACCGGCGGCAATGACGTTGACGGGCTTGCCGGTGAGGGGCGAAACCTTGCCCTTGCAGGCGTCGACGACAGCGGGGATAAGGATCGAAGTGGGGGTCGAGCCAGTGTGGCCACCACCCTCACCACCCTGGGCGCAGATAATGTCGACACCGACGGCAAGAGCCTTCTCGACGTGCTTGACGGCACCGATCATGTTCATGCAGAGAATGCCGTGCTTGTGGAACCTCTCGACGACGTGCTTGGGGGGGACACCGACGGCGCAGACGAAGAGCTTGGCGCCCTCCTCGATGATAATGTCAACGAGCTCGTCAAGCTTGCCCTTGGTGTAGTCGTAGTTGGTCTTGCGAGCCGAGCCACCAACCTGGGGGATGAGGAGGTCGACACCGAAGGGGAGGTCGGGGCGAGCGAGGCCGGCCTTGAGCTCACGGATGACCGAGCGGAGGTGCTTGGGGGTGTAACTAAAGTCAGCTCTGAACCAGTTCCATCTTCGACACATTTTCGGTCGATTCGGGACGGTTTCTGTCCACCTTAACGCACCCGATGCCGCCGATAACTCCCATTCCACCTGCGTTGGAAACAGCCGCGGCAAGCTTGGGGCCAGCAGCGACGTTCATTCCTCTGTTCTTGTTAGTTTGGTTGGTGGAAAGGAGCGTTGAAGCCGACTGACGCGAGGAGGATGGGGTGCTGAATGCCGACTGGCGGTGTAAGTGAAATGTGGCTTTATTTTTCGACTTCTCGTGGCTGTAGTACTCACAGAGCTCAGTGATCTCAGTCTTGATGACGGACATGGTGCTAGTGTTGTAGCGAGATGGGTGGAAAGAGGAGCAACAGACCGAAGAGGCGTAGCGTTGTTATACGAGAGCGCGGGGACGTGGTGGGGAAGTTCACCGGTTAGCACGAGGTCTGTTTTCCGGCTCGGCGGCGGCCGAGGGTCCAAACCTGAGGCTTTTCGGCCATGCCCGAATAGGACAAGGCTCTGCCTGGGAGCATCATCTCCACATCTCCACAGCACAGAGCCTGCCCCGGGCATGGTAGGCGGGCACCAGAGCAACCCCGTCCCGCGTGCCGCCGTTGGCGTTGCCATTATTGTGGAATGGTCCTGCGGTCGCACAAGACCGCTTCGTCGGCGGCTCATTCCACCATGCATCCAGTCATTCCATGCATCCAGCCGCATAATCAGATAGCCCAGCCTTCACTGGCCTCAGCCGCCAACAGCACAGGTGCCACCTCCACTGGGGACAGACGCAAGTGCCACACCCCCGCGTTGGAAACAGCAGCATCATGATCAATCAAACAACGTCGCAACGTTGATATCTGAAAGATCTTCTGCGATTGATGCTGGCCCCAAGCCCACCATCCCACCTTGCGTCAACGTACCACTGTCACCTGATGCTGGCGGCTGTCTGCATTGTATCAAGACAACCACAACATCTCCAACGGGTGACTTCTTAAGCGTGTTCTTGCCCACCTCGCACGATGCCGACCCCCACCAACCCACCGACGAAGACCAGCCGCAACCGGCGGCCGCTTGCGTTCCATCTGATCCCGCCTCCATGCAAGCAGGCATGCTCCCAGCGCTATCAGGACCCGGGTGCTCGCTATCCAAGGCTCCATGCACGATGCTGACCCATCCATGGACTGTTCTTTCGGRSMCGCMKTKCGGAKTCMKGAMTCCGCACGGCGTCTCGGCCGGCACTAGCAATTCGGCATACCTGATGATAACCGGTACATCCGATACTGGGCTCTTGGCGGCGAGGCCACTGTGCGGACATGCATCACCGCAAGCCGGCTGCTCGCAGTCAGTCTGGAATGCAGGAACCAGTGCATGGATTGCCTACTACCTGGCTGCCACGCAACCGCTCAACGCTCGTTTGATCACAGCCTGCGGCGGAAATACGCTCTCGCCTTCCGCCCTTGATTGTACAGAGTCATCTTGCACTGAGACATCCCATCGACATTGTCGTATTGTCCACCATACGGTTGTGGTAGCTATACAGTCTGAATGTTGGCGCTGCGAGGTGAAGCATCGCGGCTCATTCCACCAATGTCCCACAGGCCCCACCTTCATGCCGGCCCGCAGACGTGGCCCCGCCAGCGACCCGCTGCGGCCATCGGGGCATCCGGTTCGAACCGCGGAGAGACACATTTCGGCGAACCAGGTACAGATCAACAGTGAGCGTCAAAGCGCTCCCCACCGATCTGTCTAAGCTCTCTCGAGACATGGAGGTCGCTCGGGCCACACCCAGTCTGCATTTGCCTCAAGCTCGCGACGGTCGTGTGCATGTCAGTTGCTGTGGCAGGACAGCGCTGGACGAAGGCGACAGGAGTTTGCTCTACTCTCGGCGTGCTCACCACGCGAGCTCCTGGGCGTCCGTGGATCCAGTGGTTCAGAGTCATCCTGTCGTTACTGTCTGCCCCGGTTGATGTACCCGTTATCTCGGACGCCACAGGAGGTACAAAGAGGCAGAACGTATCCTCCGCCTCGAATGTGCTTGATGGGCCCCGATGTCTTTGAGCAGGGGAAGGATGGAACATCAGATGCGCCCAAGTACCACTGAACATATGTTGTTAGGACAGACGGCTAGTAGATATGTAGCACCTTTGTACCGACAATGCTTGTGAGATACGTTGTGGCACTGACATTACGTAAAAGTATTGCTGCATCGTCGGATTGGCGGAGCGATGGAGAGTCAATCAGTCTGCAATCCCATGTCGCGCGCGTTCGAGCCTCAGTATTGGCAGGCAACGTATCGGTAGCCCATTAGAGCTCATTTACTCATTAATCATTAGGGGAGGCCTCGCTATTAGACACCAACATCTAATAGCATTGGTTACCCTTTTGTCTAATGATATTCTCAACATGTGCCACAGTGCGCGTTTCCGCAGATTGCTTCCGTCGCATGACGAGGACGCCTCCACCGGCCACCTCTGCAACAACAGCTGTTCGGCTGTGCACTTGCTCGTCATCACCGTCACCTTGCTCGTCGTCGCGTCGCTCACAACAGCATCATCAGCAATGTCGGATACCGGGCAGATCCCTACCCCCCTCTCCCCCGAGGAGTCCGCTTCGGCGTCGGCGTCGGCACCCGCCGCCGCCAGCGCACCTCCCGCTGTCGCTGCGCCCTCGACCTCGGCACCACATGCCCCCTTCCCTACCGCCACGGAGCTGATGGGCCCGCCTGCCGGCCTCGCCAGTCCTCCCTCTGGATCCGCTGCATCTGATCCGTTGGCGAGCATCCCCGCCGCGTCGTTGTCCGAGAAGATACCCGCGCCGACATCCGCGGAGCAGCTCCTGCAGCTGGTGGCGGGCACGCCGCGCGAGCGCATCCACCTGCTGGTCCCTACGCTCGACAACCTTGCCGGCGGCACTCTTGCCCCCGCACTGAATACCCCCAGCGGCAGCAGCAGCTCCGGGCCGCCCAAGGCCAGGCCTAGCACGCTACTGTACCGCCTCGACCCCGCAGGCCTCGACGACGACACGGTGCGCGCCGGCTCGCTGGGATTCCTTTACTCTCTGTGAGTGACGCGAGCAAACACATGGGAGCGCTAACTCCAGGACGGCGATGCTCAATGGCCGCCCTGAGGTGCAGCGCCCCGACCTCCTCGACTCTGCCGCCCGCTTCTGCATGATCGCGGACGTGTACCAGCTCACCCTCGTGCCCTCTCGATGTAAGCTCCACCAAATGTCTCGCAGCTGACAGCAGTGATGGAGTTTTCCTGGAGCTTCCTCCGCTATGCCCAGCAGCTGAACCTCGTAGGTTTTGCTACTCACTATCACTTGCTGACACGAGCAGGTCGACGCCACGCTGGCTCCGCTGCGCGAGCTGTTCAACGTCACGCTCCAGCCGCCATTCTTCAACCCCGTCCATGCCGTCTTCCTCGAGGCATGTCTGTATACCCGCCAGTTCGCCACCGGCTTTAGCACGCTCACGAGCCCCTACATTGATGCTCTCGAGGTGAGTGTACACACAGGTGTAAACTGACAGCAGGGCACCTCCTATCTCGATGTTCTCACGTACCACTACCACGCTGGCACGCTGTGCGCTGCTCTCGGCCACCCCCGCCGTGCGACTCAGTTTTTCAACTTTGTGAGCTCATGACTCTAACGGTTAGAGCTCATGCTGACCGCAGGCTGTCGCGATGCCGACGACGTCGTTCTCCGCGATCCAGCTTGCTTGCGCGAAGCGCGCCATMCWCTGCGAGCTGCTCAGCACAGGCCGGCACGCAGAGTTCCCCAAGGACACGGGCATAGTCGTGAACCGCAATCTCGAGAAGACGCTCAACGAGTACCTTGCCCTCGCCAAGGCGTTTGCCAACAAGGACTGGAAGACTGCCCGCGATGCGGCTGCAGCTGGCGGCATGGCGTTCTCTGACGTGAGTTTAAAGTAATGTGGGTCTAACATGCAGGACTGCAACCTTGGCCTCGTGCAGCAGATTATCGGCTCGATCACGAAGCGCTGTGTCCTCAATCTGCGCGCCACCTACTCGCGCATGGCGGTCGCCGACCTTGCGCGCAAGGTCGAGTCGAGCGAACAGGAGGTCGTGTCTGTGGTCCAAGCAATGGTGCGTGGCTTTAGCAGCCGCTGTGGTGCTGACAGACAGATTACCACCAGGGAGGTCCGGGCGACGATCACCCCTTCTGCCGACGGACCCGGCTCGATCGTCACCTTCCTCGACGACGACGACTACGCGTCCCCCGAAAACATGGCCAAGCTCAAGCAGGCGCAGCGCCTCGCGACGTGGCTGCAGATGGAGCTCGAGCGCGGCAACGCGCGCATCGGTTTGAACAAAAAGTGGCTCACAAAGGTAAGCAGAAACGGAGTTGTGGCTGCATGAGGCTGACACTGGCAGCAAGCGCAGTACATTGCGAACAAGGAGAAGGGTCGGTCGCCCGATGTAGTGTCGTCGCGCAAGGGCACGGATGTTGGCGACGACATTGGCCCGGCTCCTGTGCGCGGCGTCGGCAGCAACCTCGCCGACATGGGCTTCTAGTTGTAGTTATTATTTGTGGGTATGAGGGAGTGAGGCAGCCGGGCAATGCGGCCAGGCAGGCGAATATGAGCCAGGAAGGATAGCATGGAGACAGGGCGAGACGAAGATATGAAGCCGGGGGCGTTCTGTTATGTGACGATGACGATGTAGATATAAGCGCCACAAGCGAGTCAATCGCATGGCGCCAGGATGGCGCCAGGAGCGTGCGGGTGAAGGACATGCTGAAGTGGCACGCGGTACGGATGAAGCAAGTGGGCAACCGGGTCGAGCTGTGATGACGATCGCACGACGCCTGGCCGAGAGGTACAGCGCCTCATGAGCCTTGGCAGCGACAGGGAGGAGGGTGATTGGTGCTCGCCGAGTGGCAGTCCGTGCAGGTTGCAATTGTGTGAGATGGAGAGAGCGGGATGACGCGTGGGGTGTTACTGCGTTGCTGCTGCTGCTGTGCGTTTCCTGGCCGAGGGCTTTGATAGGAACCTCGATAGGATATTGGCCCCTTTGGGTTCCAGAATGCTCCACCCTCCACTCTGGTTTCTCCATGGCACAGTGGCCCCGTTTTGGTGTGACAGGGTAGGAGACGTGGCCAGTGGCCGGTGCGACAGAGGTACGGAGACGATCATCGCTGGTTATCTGGACGGTAACCGTATCGTGTCTAACGGCTCACTCTGCCGAAGACGGCCGCCCAGACGGAGACGGCACGGAGGACACGGAGGACGGAGAACACGGATGAAACAAAGCGAGCGAGTACGGAGAGGAACGGGGACCGTGCAATGGGTGTGCAGAGGGAACGGGCCCGGGTCAACAACCTCAATGACGATATCGCAGAACTTTTGGAGGAGCCAGCTGGGCCAGCTGTGAACGGCGATCACACCACGTTTGAGGGGGCCCGACCGTTTCCGGGTGATTGGGGCGGTATGTTCCGGCAGGGGGACGGGAGTATTCCTGTGGAGACTCCGCAAGGGCTGTGAGTGGTCGGTGATGATCGGACCTTGATTGGATGTATTGGCATGTTATGTAAGATTGGCCCGCCGGCAACGACCTGGGTGGGTAGAGAGCGAGAGAACAGGCTGCGGCAGCAGTCGACGACTCGCATGCAGCTGACCCCCCCCCTCCCCCCCACGTTGCTCCTGTGGCTGTTGCGCTGCTGCCTCCCCCTCTTAAGTTACCTCGTCTCCCTCATCTCCTCTCTCTTTCTCACCACCCACATCAAACACAATGCCCCAGCCCGCTCTCGACATCCACAAGTACCTCCAGTTCGTCCTCCCCCCGCTCAGCGAGAAGTACCCCCCCGGTACCGGCGGCACTGGCGCTCGCTCCGACTGGCCCGAGGGCACCCTCAAGGGCATCGAGACCGTCCCCCAGTTCTCTGACCTCGTCACTGCTTGTGAGTAGTAGCACTTGGATACCCGTGGCAGCGAGCCATGCAGCGGTGGTGGTGACGACGGCAACAACGGTGGTAGTCTCTCGCACGTTCGTTCCGTGTCGGCAGGTCACCTGTTGGGCTCGAGCTCAACACAAGGAAGACACTATCCGTGCTCTCCGCCTTCCATGACACACACCGTCGTCGCTGTTTCGCTTCCCGCATCATACACACCACACACCACACACGTTTCTGACACTGTCTCCCAGACCTCGACAAGTTCCCCAAGGGCACTGTCAACCCCAACCCCTACAAGAAGTACCCCAAGTTCGTCCAGGTCGCCCGCGAGCTCCCCAACCCCATCCGTGCCCCCGGAGACCTCCAGAAGGGTGAGTACACACTGCATTGCTGGCATGCACCAGCGCCGCCCCCCATCGCACCAGCACCACTTGGCAGCAGCTATTGCCGACGGCTTGCCCGGCGGCTCCGCGCACTCAATTGGCTGGTGTCATTACCAGGCTGCACACCTGGCCGGACCTTCCTCTCCCAGGAGGGCCCGTTAAGGGAACACCGACCTGCCGCTCGCATTGTTCGGCTACTTGGTGCACCGTGCCATTGCCGCATGCCCCGCGGAACCAAGCGCTAGAGGCAATGACGACGAGGCGCGGCGATGGCTACACCCTATTGGCCGATCCCGAACTAGCAAATGATGTGCCGCGAGGCAGCACTTTGTTGCCCCGCCCACCCACTATCGACGCGCGCGTACATGCTAACCCCTCAGCCCTCGCGCTCCTCCCCCTCGCCTCCATCGCCTCGGTCCTCACTGCCCTCGAGGCCGGCCCCGCCGGCTGGCCCGTCAGCCGCCGCCCTGACCAGGCCGGCTACGAGTCGGACGGCGGCGACGACGGCCACGAGGAGGAGCGCTCTCTCGCTCCCCGCGACACCACCAAGGAGTGGAACTGGCGCTACTCCAAGTCGCCGATGGGCTCGGGCGAGCTCCTCCTCGTTAAGGGCGAGACCAACAACGTCAACATGGTCGTCCGCACCATCAACTCGTCTGCCTTCTCCTCTGAGGACTGGGAGGAGTATGTTGTCACCGGCCCCTACCACTACAACATCAAGAGCAAGGCCTCTTGGTACTGGTCGCGTACTTGGGGCGCCTGCAAGCGTCTCCAGACCAAGTACTGGGTCCTCACCGACTGGCAGCGCTGGGTCTTTGGCTGCTTCAACGACGACGGCTCGCACGCCTGGGTCTCGCCCATCATGCACTACAACGAGACCGGTCCCTCCATCCTCGAGTGCCTCTTCTACTGGGCCGAGTCGTCCAAGCACGACGTCAACTCGTTCGACCTCAAGCCCAAGGACGTCTCGGGCATGCCCGTCCTCTTCCCCGCCAACCCCGCCCGTCGCGTCTCCGTTTCGGGCAGGCCAGGCCACGTTCCCCGCGACCCTACCAAGGTCAAGGCCGCCAACGAGAGTGACGTGAGTAAACTGTTGCAGGCAAAGTCCGGTGAACTAACATGTCCAGATCGAGGAGAGCGACGCCGAGTAGGCGCAGAAGGTCACGCACTTGTAGCCCACGTTAGGATTGAAGCACGGAATGTATATGTGAAGTATGCTGCCTGCTGACCGCGGCCACGGAGTGGAATCAGCCTGCCTCGCTGGCAATTATCAACCGCGTGGAGATCTGCGTGGAGAGGCGTCGGGTTAGGGCACCAGAGTGCTAGAAAAGGAAAGGCAACAGACAACGCCAAGCAGCAAATAGGTGAAAGCCGACCAGATCGGCAAGAAGGAGGGGGTGTGATCGGGAACTTGGCGCTAGTGCTTCGAGCTAGTGTGGTGTGCTTCCTCCGGGCCGAAGAGCACGCGCACGAACCGCCGGCACAGCATCCTCCTAATGACGAGGTGGAGGTGGAGTGGAGGTGTGCAAGTGGGGTGGGTGGGGAGGTCCTGAATAGACGATGCGATGGCCAGGGACGGGGTGCGATGCGATGGAGCGGCCATGTCCAAATGCCTAGATGCGTGCGCTGAATTGTCGCTGCGATGGCATTGCTGCTGTATTTGGGCACTGGCAGTGGGGCAGCGGGACAGCGTGCACGGTGCACAGTGGCGGTGTGGTGCGGGGGCGGGAGTGAGTGGCAGCAAGAGCACGAGCTCGAGCACGAGCATCCGTGACACGAGCACGCGCCTGAACAAGTGAGTCCAGGCCAGAAATGCAATCGCAATGCATGACCCTTCGACCTTCAATCCTATTGACTGGGTTCGGGCATGGCGTCGAGCCACTAAGGACCGCCGCCTACGCTGTACAATAGTACACCTATCCAACCGCCTTGGTGCTGCGCAGTGTCCGCCCGACGCGCTCGACCGCGCGGGTGACCCACGCCTTCTCGTCCTCGCCTCCGCTGACGAGGCCCGCAACGATCCCGCCCGCGAGCGTGTCGCCCGCACCTGTCGTGCTCACAACCTCCTCCGCCGTGATGACCGGCGGCGCATAGTACCGGAGCACCAGGTATCCGCCCTGCGCCGTCGGCTGGAACACGACGTGCTGCTGGCCCTTCTCCGGCACCGCATCCTCGATGCTGAGCCGCAGCATGCCCTTGGGGCCGGCCTTGACCCACCAGCTGCCGACCCACGGCAGGAGGCCGACCATCTTGGTGACTGCGCCCGAGGTGCGGAGCCACTTGGCCGCGTCGGCGGAGAGGCGGTTCGCGAATGCGTCGACCGCGCCGCGCCACTCGGCGCCGAGGCCCAGGTTGTTCACATAGTCCCATCCGTCCGCGCCCGACGTCTCCACCAGGTCGTACAGCCGGTCGAGCTCGGCCGAGTTGACGGCCAGGTGCGAGAGCGCGCGCGGGTGTGCGAGGAGACCGGGGACGAGGCGGGCGAGCTTGGGCAGTGATGTGCCGTCGCACAGTGTCACGAGATTCCTGGCCGCCGTGGCTCCGAGGAGGGCCGTGACTGTCGGGGCAGAAAGGTTGAGGTCGAACGCGGCCACCTTTACAGAGTCAGAGGACTCGACGTGCGCGACGACGGCCTCGGGGGACAGCGCCTCGACGAGCTCCATGGCCGCTACGCCGCCGACCAGGTCGCCACCGCCAAGAAGGAGCGCGCAGCTGGGGGTCGAGCCGGGAAGAGGCGTGAGGCCGTCAGCCCGCAATCCCGTGCTCGCCAGCGCGTGCGCGAGGACGATCGCGAGCATGTCGCGCTGTCCGTTCTCCTCACCTACGGGCGAGACGAGCAGCACGTCATTGGGCGGCAGGAGGTTCTGGGCCGCTTCGGCAATGTTGCGCGCGACGCCGCCGGCGGAGACGGACACGGTGCCGGGCGTAGTAGTTCCCACGTTGTGCGCGGCGGACGAGGCGGTTAGGTCGACGGCCGCGGCGCCGAACACGAGGACGCTAGGCGCGGGGAGCTCTGTGGTTGTGGTAGTAGTAGAGTTAGACGCAGTAGTAGACGCAGGAGCAGGGGTAGGGACAGCGGGCTGTGACTGAGACTGAGGGACAGAGGGCATAGCGCCGACGTAAGCAGAAGAGGATGCATCCCTCGCCATGCGCGCGACCTCGATAGCGACTTGGGTGCCCACGTGCGCGTTGTTCTCGATCAACTTGATGTCTTCTGTCAGTGCCGGGCGTTTCAACTACCTGCAACTCACTGAGCTCGAGGGCAGTTCCCTTTGTGAGCTCTCCAACCCGCTTCAGCAGCCAGGGCGTGACCTCCTTGCCGCGGCGGTCGATGCCCTGCTCGACGCTCTCGCGGACGGCCTGCTCCACGGCGGCCTGCACCTTGGCGCCGCGGGCGGCGTACTCGTCGGGAATCGGGACAGCGAGGAGGGTGGCCTGAGGCGAGGGGAGGGTCAGGCCGGTGTCTGGTGTCAGCTAGAAGCTGTGAGGATACCGGCAACCAGGATTTGGCAGTTTGGCAACAAAGCCATAATCTGCTGTCCCGCGTAGCTATACTTGATATTCTACTCACAGACAATCTCAGCGGCCTCCTTTACGTCTCCCGCACGCCACGGCGCCATGAGTCCGCTCGAGGGCGAGTAGAACGCGGGGAAGTCGCTCTTGGGGCCAAACGCAGCGACACACACACCGTGAGTCTCGAGCACCTCGAGCGTGAGCGGAATGTCGAGAATCGACTTGGCACCGGCGCACACGACCATCATCGGCTGTTGTCAGTTGAAAAAAAATCTCATTCAACTAACAGTCCGGCCGAGTTCGATCAGGTCCGCCGAGACGTCCATGCCTGCCGTCAGTGTCTCTATACAAACAGGACGCACTGTTCTGCGCGCCGCGGTGCACGCCGCCGATGCCGCCCGTGACGAACGAATGGATGCCGACCGACTGGGCCGTGACCATTGTGCCAGCCACCGTGGTGCCGCCCGCCCGACGCCCGGCGAGGGCAGGGGCAAGGTCGCGGCGGGACACCTTGACAGCCGGCTGCGCGCGCGGCGTAGCGGGGTCAGCGAGCGCAGTGACCTGGGATTCCGAGAGACCGATGTGGACCTTGCCGTCGAGGAGTGCGACAGTAGCAGGCACAGCACCGTACGAGCGGATAATCTTCTCGAGGCCGAGCGCGGTGTCCGCGTTCGTAGGGAATGGCATGCCTGTCGTCAGATTATACCAAGAGATGGGGCCAGCTATCACTCGTAGATACGAACCATGGGTGATGATTGCGCTCTCGAGGGCGACGACGGCGGAACCAGTCTCGAGCGCGTGCTCGACCTCGGGCGCGACGACGAGACGGCCGTTCTGTTGTCAGCCAGGTTCGCGAAAGGTACCGGGCGGCGAGTCTGCAAGCTTTCGTGAGAGCTACAAGCTTGCGGGATACGGTACGTACCCAACGCTGACGCGCTGCCGCGAGAGTGCTCGCCCTCCGGACAGAGTTGGGAATGCGCTTGGGGATCGCGCGGAGCATGGTAGTAGTTGTGGATGATGCGGCGATGGAGAGAACGAACTTGAGGTGCGTCATTCAATGCGAAGTCACCGCATGCGACCTGGTCACACTGCAGACCCTGTCGGCTGACGCCGGTGGTATCGCGACGTGGAAAGAGCCTAGCTGCATACTGGTAGACCGTATCGATGAGTCTGGAGAGATCAACAGCCCCGACCTTGTCGGAGGAATGCATATCGCTGCCCACCATGAACGCAGAGAACAAACACTGAGGCGATATCCGGAATGCAAACACCCTGGGGGCGCCAATGGAGCCTTCCCACGCTCGTCACCTTTTATTGTTGTTACCGTGGGAATCTTAAATTTCGTTGAATGTTGATCTGGGCGGCAAAGGACATCAGGTTAGAGGTCATCATCTCACTCCACCCACCACCACTCACACGACATCATGGCCGGAGAGAAGCGCAAGCGTACTGGAAAGCAGAGGGAGGAGGCCAAGCGTGCGGCCATTGCTGCTGCAGCTGCGGCAGAGGCTGCCGAGGCCAACACCGCCCCCGAGGTCGCTGAGGCCGCTGAGGTTGCCGTTCAAGCTCCCGCCGAGGCTGAGGCTGCCGTCGACATCAAGGACGACGCCCCCGAGACTGAGACGCCAGCTGCCATTGACGGTGATGAGCCCATGGAGACCGATGCCCCTGCGGAGGGCAGCAAGAGGCGCAAGCGTACGGGCAAGATGCGCGAGGAGGCCAAGCGTATTGCCATCGCCGTGAGTAGCACGACCTTAGGTTTGCCCAAATGTGTGCTGACGTTCAGAAACGCCTTGAGGCTGAGGCTGAGGCTGCCGCTCGCGGAGAGATTCCGGAGCCCAAGGGTCCTGTTGTCGACTTTGACAAGCTTGCCCAGCGTATTGTGAGTTGTTGTGGCCAAACGAGCTCACCGACACTAACACCCACAGCCCCAGGCGCTCAAGAAGTTGCACCCCGTGTTCAAGCAGGCGAAGAAGGCCGAGAGCATGCGTCTCATCAAGAAGATCCGTTTCTTGAAGTGAGTTTAAACCTGTTGTTTCATTAAACTGACGTCAGGACAAAGGACAACAAGGACGAGGTTGCCGAGCTCGAGACGCAGCTAAAGTTCTTGTCGGTGATCCAGCTCAACGCCGTCTCGACAACACATCTCCGTCAGAAGCTCAAGAAGCATCACGCTCTCAAGCATGCCACTCTCCCCGAGAACGTTGTCGCCGTTCTCCCGACCATGGAGTCTGTCTCGGCGTCGTCGTCGACCTCGCCCGAGCTTATCACCAAGGTCGAGAACCGCCTGTGCTCGTCGAAGCAGGTCGCCGACGCTGTCAAGCCTGTCGTCTCCTGGGTTCTGTGCGAGCCCGGATCGACTCTCAACATCGGCACTACTAAGCAGAAGGAGGCGAAGAGGGGCGCCGCTGCCGCCTCCCAGGGACGCATGCGCTTCGCCGACGAGGACGACTCGGACAGCGAGGAGGAGGGCAGCCTGGGCGACGCCGAGGGATCGGACGGCGAGGACGACATTGGTATTGTTACCGCTCTTGACAGCGACGACGAGGCTGTCCGCGAGCACAAGGCGGCAGACGAGGCGGGCTGGGAGTCGGGTGACCTCGGCGGCGATGACGGCGATGGCGAGGATGCTGGCTGGGAGTCGGGATCTATTGACGGCGAGGGAGGCGAGGGCAGCGATGACGAGGAGTCGGCCCGGCACATGATCGCGTCGGCGTCGTCCGGATCCGAGTCGGACGCCTCGGCGGACGCGCGGCCGGCAAAGAGGGCCAAGGCGGGCCTCCTCGATGTCTTCAAGCAGGCGCTCGCCAAGCCTGAGAATCCCGCCAAGGCTGAGAAGCCCGGAAAGGCTGAGAAGCCCGGAAAGGCCGAGAAGCCTGCAAAGGCCGAGAAGCCGGCGAAGGCCGAGAAGCCGGCGAAGGCTGCCGCTCCTCCCCCCAAGGCTGACGGCTCGTCATCCATGTTCCTCCCCTCGCTTGCTGCTGGTTTCGCGGCGGGCGACAGCGACTCGGACCCCGACATGGACTTTGACCCTACCGGCACTATCGGCACCAAGGCGCCGCCCAGGAAGAACCGCCGTGGCCAGCGTGCCCGTCAGGCGTGAGTTGTCCCACACGCTCCGTTCCAAACACTACTGACAGACAGCATCTGGGAGAAGAAGTACGGCGGCGGCGCAAAGCACGTCGTCAAGGCGCGCGAGGAGGCGGAGCAGGCGAAGCGCGGCCCGAACGGCGAGAGGCGCGATACCGGATGGGGAGCGCGCAAGCCTGGAGCTGGCGGTATTGCACCTGCCTCGGCCCCCGTGCTTGCCAAGCCCCAGCCGTCGACAACACCCAGGCCTCAGCCGTGGCAGAAGCCCGAGTTCACTGCCGGCGCTGCCGCCCCCGCCCCCGCCGCACCCGCCGGCAAGGAGCACCCGTCGTGGGCTGCCGCAAAGGCGCGCAAGGCGCGCGAGATGGCCGGCGGAAGTGACGCGCCCAAGGCGACCAAGATCGTGTTCGAGTAGTGCTGCATTTAGTATCTCGTCGAGAATGTATTTGTTTCGTTTTGTCACAGCTCGAGAGGACGGGTGTGGTCTCCTGGGGGTGCCGCATGAAAATTGCCTCCGCGTTTCATGCGCTCGCTTTTGCCACCTAAAAGTTGAAATGGATCGACATTTGTTGGTGCTCGCTCTGGCTCTGGCTGCCCTCGAGCTCATCCTCACTTGCTCTCTCGCTCTGCTCACTCCCCACATACCCTCACACGCAATGACAACCCACCACCCCCGCAGGCACCCCATCATCCTCCTCACCGGCACCCCCGGCACCGGCAAGACGCTCCACTCGCAGGTCCTCGCGACCGAGTGCGAGTCGCCCCTCGTCCACCTCAACATTGGCGACATTGTCAAGGAGCACGGCTTCCATGAGGGCTTTGACGACGAGTGGCAGTCGTACATTGTCGACGAGGACAGGCTGCTCGACTACCTCGAGGACGTCGTCAACCCCCGCGACGGCCCCGCCAACCACGGTGAGTGCGCGCTCGTCGCAACATGAGCATACAGGGGACTGCTGCAACCGACAGCGTTGGCGTGGGTGCAAGCAGATGCGCGTTTCTCGGTTCCTATAGTGACTGCATTTGACTGCACCTGCTCAAAGTCTCCCAGTTTTGCAACAAGATCTTTGAGCTTTGAGCTGACGACAGGCTTCATCCTCGACCACCACGACCCCTCGCTCTTCCCCGAGCGCTGGGTCGACCTCGCCGTCGTCTTCCGCTGCGACAACACTATCCTCCACGAGCGTCTTACTGCCCGGTGAGTGTTAGCAGACCGAGTGGACTGAAGTCGGAGGGGGTGTTTAGCTGCTATGGGATGCAGCAGGGCCGTCGTTTGTCACCTAGGTGTGGAGTCTTTGGCGGCAGCTGGGTGACTTGTGCGAACAAACCATCGTGGAGCGGCTGCTTGCCCCACTCTGGGCTTCTCGGCGCCAGTATGCGAACTCGCCTGGTCCCTGGATCGAGCTCGCGCAGGCGATCTGTCGGCTGTGAACATTGGACTGTCGCCAGCCTGCCGCCACGCCCCTCCCTGTCACCTGCTCGTCCAGAAACCCTTATGAGCAGAGCTGACGCCCGCAGTAACTACCCCGAGAACAAGATCACCGAGAACATCACCGCTGAGATCATGATGACCTGCACGACCGAGACGCGCGAGAGCTACGACGAGGAGATTATCGTCGAGCTCCAGTCGGACGGCTCGGGCGGCGACAACGAGGTCGAGGACAACGTCGCGCGTATCGTCGCGTGGGCCACCCAGTGGCGGAGTGACCGCGAGAGCGGCGTGCACGACGAGTAGACGAAGCCACGGAACGCCGAGGCTGGTAGAGCGGCAGTAGCTGCTGCAGTACACTTAATGACAACTTGACTTGGAACTTGGAACACTCGGAAATTGGGTCTTCTGGAACTTGATCTTCCTCCTCTCTCTCCCTAGTTTGACGGGCACACTCTGTGCTCGTTATGCATCATACCATAGACTATTATTGCGATTCGGGAGGCTGAATAGTGTGAGTGGGAGGGGGCTCATGATGGCTAGGGCTGGCTGACTGATGAGCTGGACCCTGCCCAATCCTCCGGGTCTCCAGACGAACGTGTCTCGACCGCCCACGGGTCTGCTTTCACCCTCACCGGCTGACTGGAATCTCGCCCTCTCACCGCAGTAGTAGGACAGAATTATCATGCATTCGTAAACCCCTCGGGATCGTCCACCAGCTAGTCTCCCGCTCTCCATCGCTCTCACAATGCGCGGACATGCCCCCCGCGCTCCCCTCCAGCCTCCAGCCTGCACCCGAACAAGACCGACCCCACACAAGCGTGCGGGCGCGGGGTCGGCGCTGGCTCCGTACGCTGCGGAGCAGGGCTCCTTTGCTTCTAGGTTTTATACATTGTCTATCCGTAGACGAGACGGAAAACGTCGTTCTGGCTGCGACTGTCAGTTTGGAGATCGGTGCAATGCGACACTGCAGTACGTACACGAAGTAGCTTCCTCCATCGGGGACGAGCTAGTTGTCAGCGTGCTCCTAGGCAAACATGTAGCAACGGGGAACCATCTGTCGTCCGAGTCGCAGGTGGGGCACGACTGAGGCAGTCCTGCAGAGCTCAAGCCTCTGCGCCCTCTGTACACGGCCCGTACTCTACTCACGTGGAACATCTGCGAGAACTGGAGGATGTTGGATCCATCGTCAACGATGAGCTGTCCGGTGACGAGGACGAGGATGGACGCGACGGACGCCGAGGCGGGCTGGGCGTCACGGGTGACGACCTTGTGGACGACGCGGGTGAAGGGGAGGCCCTAGGTGTTAGCAAGCTCCCGCAGAGTATTGACAAGAGGATTCCAGCTGTGAGCTTGGCTGCTATCACGGCCAGGGCTGGCCCAGGGTGGTGGCAACAAACGGCATGCACGAGTGTAGGAATGGTCTGAGCCACCTCCACATTCTGCCAGAAATGTGACAAAGCTAAGCGGCGCATTTCGGCGGGTCCCAGTTTGACCCCACAGCAGCCTCAGCTTTGGAGAGTCGTTGCCGCTGGACAAGCAGGACCACGACCACTTGAAGTTGGAATACACACCTGGAGCTTCTGGATAATGCTGGCGGTGCCCTGGATCTGCTCGTTCTCCCAGGTGAGCATCGAGCCGTCGCGCTGTGATGTCAGCATGAGCTACTTTAGTTTGATACGGCATGTGAGTGCTGTCCCGTTGTAATTGTCTTTGGACACAGGACGCAGGCGCATTCAGTGGCGAGCACGCACATAGAGGGGAGCGAGACCAGAGCGGTCCGCGTCAAAGGTCTGGTAGTAGTAGTCTGTTGGTGGTCAGTGCCATCGTGTGATGGAGAGGAAGTCTTGAGGTGAGCTCGGTGCGTCTGGGAGCGAGATGCGGCGCTGACACTCGGGCTTGCTGCTCCTGGCTGCGGTGGTTGCTGCAACATACCGGTGAACTGCTATCAGCGTGCTGTGCTTCGTGTTCCGTCTCTTACCTGCTGGGCGATGTCGTTGATGGACATGATGGGCAGAGGTCTTTGGGTGGTGTAAGGGGTGCAGGAGATGGAAGATTGACTTCGAACCAAATACTCTGCATGCTGCTGCTGCACCTGCAGTTGTTGCGTCGCCCAGGCTCAACAGGGTGGTCCATACAGTGGGACGCCACGCCGGTCGGGATTTCGGAGATATAGGAGGCATGGTGCCCCGCAGTGATACTCTTACCCCCAGGAGCAACCGATTCAGTGCCTGACTACCCCGCATTTCTCAGACCATGACATCAATAATTTACTTTGGACCAAATCGCTCATGTCCACAGCTCGACGACACTGAACATCCTCTCGCCACCCACACCAAGCCCGCGGTCAAAACTCTGAGACAACTGTCTGGGCAGCCAGACTTTATCTGTGTTGGCGTGCACTGCACCAAAGCCGCACCCCCAAACCCCCAAATATAACAACCTCCAGACCCGATATCAGGTCCGAGGCCCACTCGCCCGCTTCAGGCGCCATGCCGCACGCCTGCCTCGACTCCCGGTTCATCGGCCCGGCCCTTTGGGAAACTTTTGAAATTCTACGGAATGGAGAGCCAGCTGGAGGCCCGCCCGGTATTGGCGCCGAAGCCTGCAGCCTTGCCCTCGAGGCGGTCGAGCAGGCTTTGAAAGGGAATGGTGACGCTGCCACCGAGGTGAGTAGTAGTGGACAGGGTTGTTCTGACTATAGGCCAACCTTGAAGCAGAGTTCGAAGAGCTGGTCACCGGCGCGCAGACATTCAAACCGTCCATCTCTCGACTCAACCGCATGTGGCGCATCACAGTCCTATATCTCCTTCACAAATCGAGCTACAAGCGGCGACCGGAAGCGAAGAAGCTACTGGAACTAGCTGAGAGGATTGTGCTTCGGCGAGCAGGGCGGCAGCACATCGTTGAGGCCGATCTCGATCCTCGGCCGCCAACACCTCCACCCGCTCCTTTGCCACCCGACAAAGTAGAGCCAGGCCGGACGGGAAACAACAGGAACCGCAGGAAGGCAGCCGTCAAACGCGAGCAAAAGAAGAGGAGGAAGCGCCTGCTGACAGCGGGGGAGCACGGGCCTGGCGACTCGTCGCCGTCCACGAGAGACCCCACACCACTTTCTGGCGAGCACAGCAACAATGACCACAAACCCCGCCGCCGGCGCCGGCGTAAGCGTGTTATTCCCTCTCCGCAAGCCTCTTCGACTGAAGAGGTCGAGACACCAGCTACGGATCTTCCGAGCAGTCTCGAGTGGAAGGAAAGTCGCCAGCCATCTCTTTCGGCGTCTCCTGACATGTCCTTTGTGCCGTCTCCGGACATGCCTTCTGCACCGCTGTCGGATTTGGAATACGGAGAGAGCACATCTGTGCCGAAGAAGCGCAAGCGAAAAGCACCACCTGCGGGAGAGGTAGCCCGGGCGCTGCTGCCACTGAAGACGGTCGATTCGGAACAGAACGAGCTCGTCATTACCCCAGGACCGGGCCTGAACTCGATTCCCCTTAGCATCATCAAGGAGAAGCCTAAGGCAAAGAAGAAGCACTATGGTCTGTCAAGAACAGTGCCGCTTTCTGCAGAGCTGCTTCGGATGTGCGGTATCAACCCGGAGGGGCTCGATTTGCCATCAGCACCTCCCAAGAAGGCAAGGGCAATTAAGCGAGCGATGGGTACTGAGTTGAAAGATGAGCCCCAAGATGACAGCGCTCCGTCTTCCGTTACGCCTTGTAAAGGGGCTCGTCTTGCAGGAGAATTTGCCGGAGAGTATGCTGCCACCCCTGTTCCCTATCCAGCGGAAGACAAGCCGACAACGAGCCTGGTACCCGCCACAATAGATGTTCCTCCCGGCGCACTTCGGTGCAGCACATTCATCAAAGTCATCCGGAGCCTTGTCCTCTGCCTTCCTCCGCCCGTCAAAACTGAGGGCATCAAGAAAGCTCGGGCCCCGGTCTCGCAGCCGCCGGTCTGGGCTCAGGTGAGTAGCAGCATCATTTGCGTTCCTCGATGATACGCGTTGCTCACTCGCAGTCACGCCAAGAGCTGTGCGAGGCGCTGCCGTACTACCGTTCCTACCAGGCGGGAATGTACATGACCAGCGGAATCGCGTATGGATACCTCCTGGACGGCTATCCTGCTCCGAGGGACATGTGGGCCGCTGATGGCCGCGTCATTATCTCCCACGGGTGTGTTCTGAGAAGTGCTCCTTCAGCACCCATGCCTGTCAAGCTCCCAAGCGCTCAAGCTAACGGAACAGAGGCGGGCAGGCAGTCCGCGCCACGGACCCGTATGGTCGGCAGGTCGTGACGCTTGCATCGGATCACTCTGCGTCGGACGCACGAGCAAGCACGCTGCTGCGCGCGGCAGAGACGCGCACGCCACTCGTGCTGCTTGCAGGCGAAGGATACGCCCTCCTGCCATGGAACCTCGGATGCCAATACGTGGTGCTCGGTTGGTGAGTAGCTTGAATGTAACGTGGATCTGACAGCAGGTACTGGGTCTCTGCGGCATGGTTCGAGGCGGAGCCAGCGCTGCCGGGCATCGACAAGCCGGAAGGAGGGCGCGACTTTTTCCATCGGCTTAAAGTCCGCTTCGACTGGGTCGACAGCCAGGGAGAGCCATGGTGGTTGAAAGAGGGCGAGGGGAGCTGGACGCCGGGGCCAGGCCCGGTGTACGCTTCTTTGCCTGAGAGACGAGATAGCATCGAAGCGGTTGCGGGGGCTGAGGACAAGGTGAATGAGGAGGCGAATGAAGCGGAGGACGCCAGTGGTCACCGGCCGCCAGGCGATCCAGAGGCTGCGAGCCCGACAACGAAAGTGGAAGTGGCATTGACAGTGGCAGTGGAAGAAGAGGCAGTCGTCGTCATGAAGGCCCAGAGCCCGCTGGTAGCCGTGCCTCCTCCATCGACTGCGCCCAGTCTCGCGGCCGTCCCGCAGCTCCAACCCGAGGTTCAAACTAGCGCACCACACCTTTGCTCGCCAGAACACACAGGCATCCCTATCGACGTTGAATCGCCTCTCACGTCGCTTTCAGACGCTGAATCTGGCTCCGAATCTGTTTCTGAGACGCCGCCCTCTCCGGAATTCCGCATGCGTGAGCGCGGATCTCGCCGCAGCGCTCCTCCTCCCCACGCCAAGCATGATACCTTCCCATCCACCATTACGCTCCCGCCCACACCGCCCGAGACGCCGCTGCAAGCCAAGACTTTCCCACTCGCAGCTTCAGCTTCATCTTCAGATGACAAGGAGGAGGAATCGAGATCGGCAGCGCGTACCATCATGGCAAAGCAGCTCGAGATCTGGAAGACGCCCGCCAGGTTCGACATGGCGTATCTACGGAGCGGGGAGATGGTGTACCCTGCTGAGAACGCACACTATACAAAGTATCGCGAGACCCGGGACGAGTCGCCTGTGCCTGAGGATGAGAGCGCCGCTGGCAGCCTCGGAACCGTGGGGCCGTCTCACACGGTGAAGGAAGGGTACGTTTAAGATCACTGCATTCGACCATCCAGCTGAAAACAGTGTTGTGGTGGAGCCGAAGCCGATGTGTACGGTGTGCGAGATGCCGAGCCCGCAGGTATACCGCGAGGGTTGGGCGTGTCTCCAACCGTCGTGTTCCGCGTTCTGGATGCTAGCCGTTAGAGCTACCTCCGACAACTACGCCTTGACCATAATCGAAGGCTCGGAGCAGCGCTCGCTTTGGCCCATCCCGCCGGGAATGCACCTCACCTACTCACCCTCGTTTGTCACGCACACGCCGACGCCCCCAGCTATTCGACCACCATACAGCGTTATTCCGCGTCTCCCAACCAGTGGGCTCGCGGAGAGCGCCACCAACCAGGATGGGGACGGGGACACTGGTATGGTCGGCTCGCGCAGTCAATGGCGGGGTGAGTTCATCGCCTTGTTTCGACATGCTGACAGCAGGCTGGGTATGCCGTTCGTGCGGCCGCGCCAACTGTCGGCACCGCTGGGAGCTCCTCGAGTGTCTCGGCTGCGGTGCACGGATCAGCGCTCTGACGGAGGTGGACATTGTGCCCGCTAGCGCACTACCGCCTCCGCGTGTGGCGGACCTCCTCGGCGAAGCGTCTCCAAGTCTGCTGATGCGCGTGCAGTATCAGCCGTCCATCGGCGGCGTAGTCGTCTCATACGACCTGCCGGGAGCGTGAGATTCTGAACTCGGTGTCAACTGACAGACAGCGGCACAGTGTACCATATCAAGCACGCACACACACCGGAAGCGGACCAGATTTGGGAGGCGTACCAGCGCGCAGCCATAGACACTCCCAAGGACCAGCCGCTGTTCCAGCGACGTGCTCTCAAGAGCAAGATGATCAAAGGCCAGATGTTGTCCCAGCAGTTTGCGATCAATTCGGGCGCGAGCTACAAGTACATTGTCAAGACCCTCAGTTACTCGTTTGCCGACGGGCCGGGGTGTGTCGTCGACGCACTAGATGTGTGAGTAGCTGATCTCTCAACTGCGCCGCGAGAATGGTTTCCTGGCTTTTGTTGTCCAAGAGTCAGCTTTGTCGCTGTTCGTCGTATACCACGCTGACCCTCAGGATCAAGCACCGTGTTGCGGCCGTCCTCGGTACGCACATTCCGTTCAACGAGGTCCTCAGCGTCATGTACCGCGAGGGCCAGAAGATGAGCTGGCACGACGACGGCGAGACGGGTAGGCTTCAAGCAAGACGACCATGAAAATCTGACAACAGGTCTCGGACCCGTCGTCGCGGCGCTGTCGCTCGGATCAACGGCCATCATGTCCTTCCGCCCCAAGCCGCCCAAGGTCAAGCGCGCCAATTCGATGTTTGCGAGCGGGGTGAGGAAGCCACCAGTACCGGGGTCGGCACTCGATCTGCTCTTGTGCCACGGCGTGAGTTTCAATTCTCTGTCCAGTTGCTGTTTGCCATCCTCTAGCTCGTGTCATCCGCGGATCACCTTCCTGCTGGTGCTTCCTGAAAGTGAAGTCATCAGACTGCACGGCATGCACCCGGAGCTGGCCGGCCCGGGCTCGGAGTCGGTGGTGCCCTCGGCTCCCCCAACCGTTCCGCTGGCAGTCACACCTCGCGACGAGACGGACATGTCCGCCTCCACGGCTGGCACATGCCACCCGCATGCCAGAATGTGTGTCATTACATGTTTCCTCTTCCCCTTTCCCCTCGTCCCTTGCCCTTGCCCTCCGGCCGTCACCTTCCCTCTCCCCCGATCGTCGTCGTGAAGCTCAACGAATGGACGCGACGCGCCGCCGGTCGCATTACAGAATAGACGGCGATCGGCGATCGGATGACGCGGCGACGGTATGGGGTGGGGTTGGCGGCTTCAATCGCGGTGATGAGCCCACTACCCACTTTACTGCCTGATGCCACTTGACCTCACGATGAAGACGAAAATGGAGCTGGAAGGGTTTGGGCGTTGTGTTCATTCTTGTTGCTCCTCCGCTGACGCACAGGATGTGGTTATCATGGCAGGCCGCCAGATCCAATTCATGTACGATCACCGCGTGCTACCGCGGGGCCTGCGTGTCGCGGCCACTGCCCGGGTGATCAGCTCGTAGCGCCATTCGTGACAAATGGGACATTGAGATGGAGCAGGATGCCGATGTCCTTGTACATACTCCACTTTGCTCTGATTCCGGTCCTCGATTCACTTGGTTTTGGTCGACAGGTGGAAGTGCACGCGAGGGAGGACGGGGAGCGCGGAGCGGTCCAAGGATAGAGTTGTAGCCTGTGGCAAGCTTGTTGGGTAGATGGTTCACACCACCGCACCGCGTCATCGGGATCTTGGGCACGCGCGGGGGCGTACTCCAGGCTCCCACTCGCGGTCGTCCAGCCAGCTGAGTTCTGCTAGCTGCAAACAATGTCGCATCAGTGCATGTGAGGGTTGTCGGGTTCAGTTCCGTGTTGGACTCTGTCGATCTCATCAGCAAGTATTCTCTCTCGCCTTCGTTGCCAAGTCTGTCCGCATGAGTGCCCATCGCAGACCATGGGAATACTTCGACAAGGGCGAATCACATTGTTTGAGGGCTCTGTCCAAAGCAGGGCCAAGAAACCAGCAAGCTCGACAGTGGGGGTGCACGTAGATGGCCTAGTAGCTAGTAGCTTCATCGGGGTGCCTGTGACGTCGCCGGCAAGGCATGCTGGTGGGTGCACTTGGTCAGTGCAGCGTCCGCCGTGCCGTATGCACGTCAGGACGGAGAGGACGCGTGCTGCCGCCTGCCCCGCTTTGGACAGGGGATGCACGGATGCGTACGAGTCTGCCAGTGCGAGAATGGCAGGTGGGTACCGCAGTCGTGGAAGGTCCATCGACTCTGCTCGACAGAGCTCTACGCACCGCTCCCTGAGGCTGGCGCGCTCGGCTCTGCGTGCTCCATGACCAATATGAACATGCGAATAAAAGCGCAGACCCCGCAGTACGCGGCTCTTTGCACTGTTCACGCGCCTGCGCGCGCGGTGGAGCGGGCAACCTACAGCGGCAATGTCTCACTTGGCGGGTGATCGGGTGTCGCTTCCGGGTGCGGCGTGCGAAGAGCCGTACCCACCCGCCTCGCCAAAAAAAAATGCACGCTCCAGCCACGCCAGCCAACACCAGCAACAGAGGCTGAGTGGATATGTAATATCCAATGCTGCAGCAAACAGAAACAGGCAACAAGGTTGGGCCAAATGGGATTCCGGTTGGGTGGGCATTACGGAAGGCTGTCTAGCGGTTGGGTTTGACACGAGAGTATGAGAGTTCGAGTCTAGACAGCCAAGGTGCTGCGAGTCACCGCCAGCAACTCAACCCACCACCACCACGATCAGTCGGTCAGGATGCGGGGAAGCGACAACTCTGCTCAGCAGCTCAGGAGCACACTCGCGCAGTCAGGAGAGACATCCTAACTGGGCACTACTTTTCGCGTACCACTCCTGCCTGTTCGGCGTGCCCGATATGCCAGACGCGCCGGGCCGCGCGCCTCGGCGGCCGATACGCGGCGCAGGTCGGGAGCCCGAGGGTACAGAACAGAGGACCCGGACGTGAGGACGTAGGGACGTGGAGAGCGCAACCCTGTGCGTTGGCAAACCTTGTTGTTCTGCTGGAGCCGCTGGAGGAGCTGGCATGAGCTGTTTGCTTGCATGCAAGGAAAGAAAGAAAGAAAGAAGGAAAAAAATTGCAGAAAAAGGAGATGAGAATTGGCTGGCGCCTCGGCTTGCCTTTGGAGGAGAGAGGGGAGGGGAAAGAGGGTTCAAACTTACGTAGGTCCACTTGCCTGGGTCAGGTGCTTACCCATCCTCTCGTCTCGTGCTCTCTTCTTGTGCTCGTTCTGCTGCTTTGGAGTCCTCCCGTCTCGTCGAGTCAGGTGTTTTTTTGCCGCGTTCAACACGTCCAGAGAGAGGGGAGCAGGGGAAGACGAGGACGAGAAATGTGCGCGCGTAAACCTTGCAGTGAGGGGGGTAAGGGGCGGGGGAGAGGCGCTAGAGATGAGTGAGATGAGTTGGGATGGCTGTGCTCCAACCTCGCACAAGAGAGAGAGAGAGAGAGAGAGAAAAGGAATGGAAATGCATGCGGAGAGGAGTGCTGCAGATGGAGGACAGCAGAGCCGAGGGGGGATGCATGGACAGAGAGACGTAGCAACAAAAAGAAAAAAAGGAGAGAGAGAAATGGGAGAGAAATGGGGAGGTTGCTGTTGCTTGTCTCGGTCAAGCCGTCGTCGTAGTCTGGTCCGTCGTCGTCGCCGCTGCTGCCGTCCTTTCTACTCTTGTCATCTCATCATCTCCTCTTGCTCTTGCCATCTCTCTCTTCTCAACAACACAACATCCACTCTCGTTGCTTCTCTCATCCCTCTACGCGTCGTCCACCGTACCACTCACTCCCTACGCCCATCCCCCACCCCACCCATCGCTCCTGTCACTACCTTTTGGATCCTAGCACGCCCAACCATCCCCCCGACATCCCCCTTCAATCTTCCCCTGCTCTCCACGCTTCTCCTCCTGTATTCCTCATTTCCACTCGTCTTCAAAGCCCTAACCCCCCACGACATTGCGACCTCCCCGCCCCGTTATCACTAAGGCAATCTCTCCCGTCGCAATCTGCATTGCACTCTCGACGCGTCCATCCCACCCCACCCCACCCTATTAAACATTTTCTATTCTTGAGACAAGACAAGACAACGCGGCTGCTGTCTGCGCTCTCAGCCTCGTCCATTCAGTCATTCACCAACCTTGAACGTTTCGAGCGCCACCCCAACGCCGCCGCCGCCGCCGCCGCCTCTGCACTGATCGTCCTGTCACGCACGAACGCACGCACACGCGTGGACGCGCTCCTGTCATTGTCTTGTCTTGCTTCTGTCGCGTAGCATCAAGCCTCGCCGCCGCCGCCTCCGAGACCCCCGGTCCTTGGCCACTACTGTCGCTGTCACGGTCCCCGACCAACGCGGTACAGACCATTGCATCCACCTGCCTCGTCATCGCCGGCCCCGTTCAACCTCGCCTCGGCCCAGCCCCAGCTCTCTGTTACTCCATTCCGCGAGGTGTCACCGAACGGCTCTGTCAGTCACCCCGTCCCGTCTCATCTGCAGTCGCCCCCACAGCCTAGGCTAGCACGGTAGTCTAGTGGTCGTCTAACCATCACGGGTCTTGGAACGCCTTGGACGCCCACCCTTCCTCACGTTGCTCGACGCGACCACCCGGCCCTAGCCTCGCCGCCCGACCCTTTGCCGCCACCAGACAGCACCACGGCACTACCTCTAGTCGCGTGCATCCTCTCTAGCACAATACACTCATCCTCTACATCCCCCACGCGCTTCAATCCACCACAGACCCGGGAGACACCTCGGGCGGCGAATCATCCACCTCCTGTCTCAAGTGTCCATTACTCCACACAAGACGCGTCGGCACCGTCGCACATCCTCGTCCTTCGTGAACGTCGTCACCGCCCTCGACCCTCCTCATCCACCCCCCTTCTCCTCCCACCCCTCGCTTGCATCCATCCACAGACCACCGCGTCCATCATCCGCTTCTCTCCCACGTCCCGTTCGCTGAGCCCAACGCGGACCGTCTACATCGCCTCTGAAGATTCTACCCCTAGCTACCGCTTTGAGCACTTCGCCGTAAATACGTCACGGAACTACCCACCTGCTCGGAAGAGACTACAGGCCTTTACCCACCCCAACTCCGTAACCCCGCGCCTCGCCTCCCACTGCGAGGCGCGTCCTAGTCGGTCACCATGGATATCGACAGCCCAGTAATCACCACTACCTCCCTCGCATCCCCTCACATCACCACACCACCCTCGTCTACATCGGCCGCCCAGCCATTACCATCCACCCCACAGCCCGCATCACAAACCTCCCCCATGGAATCCACGCAGGCCACCGCTTCCCAGGACACTGTCGCCTCTGACACGACCGAAACCGAGGTCGAAAGGGAGGTGGCCGTTGCCACCAAAGACGGCGATGGCCCTACGATGTCGCCGGCGACATCAGTCTCCATCTCTGGATCCGTGTCGACCACGACGTCGGCAGCTGACGACGCCGAGCACAATGACAGCAGATCCTCATCTTCAGGGGCCAGTGTGGGACCCGCTAGCCAGGCAAGCAACGGCGTCGCCGTCCTAGAGGTACGCGTGGCTGCCGCAGACGACAGCCCGGACGGCATGGACCGGTTCCTCCGTCGCGTCGAGATGGAGAAGGTGAGTACTCGCTGCGCGGGTGGCAAACGTGTCCCACAGTGGTTGTGTCTTCTTGAGTGGACGCGTTCCGCATTCCCGCTCATCCCCGCCGCGCGTTGCGTAACCAGCACATAGCCCCTTTGCATGTAACGTAAACTGACCTCGTTCCAGAAAATCGCCCACCTCCAGCAACGCCTCGAACTCGCGTCCATCAAGACCAACCATGGATGGACGGACATGACCATCAATGAAATTGAAACAGTGAGCTTTGAATGGTTGCCGCCGGCAGCCTTCCCGGTCCACATGTCTCCCTTTCAGTCGCGCTGACCGCTTTCAGCGCCTCCCTCAACAGCCTCCCTCCCGCCGTCCACCCATCGTTATCCCTAACGGTGGTGGGCCATCTTATGAGCCCCCCTCTCCATCGCGTCCGTGGCAGCTCGCCGATGTTCTTTGGCAGCCGCTCCCCCCCGCCGGTGCCCCGCGCGGCTACCCCTCGCGCCCGTCGCCTCATGTCTCGGCGCACGTGCCGTCCCACTCCCTCCCCGGAAGTCTTCCCTCGATCTCGTCGCTCGGAGCACCCAGTCGCGGTCCGCCTGTCTCTCCCAGCAGGCAGCGCATGGGCATGGATGAGTATCTTGCTCGCCCCACGCTCTCTCCCCTTCGTGGCTACCACTCGCATGGACCCAATG
This sequence comes from Apiotrichum akiyoshidainum, assembly GCA_002973495.1. NCBI lineage: Eukaryota > Fungi > Basidiomycota > Tremellomycetes > Trichosporonales > Trichosporonaceae > Apiotrichum > Apiotrichum akiyoshidainum. The sequence continues at coordinate 8,181 of PQXP01001037.1, read as the reverse complement.
GCCAGCCCATCTCCAACAGGTCGCCAGGCGCGGTGGGCAGCGGTCACCGACGCGCGTCGAGCTCTATCTCGTCCCTGCAGTTCCTGGCCTCGGACCCCTACCCTCCTCCCGGCACGACCCCCGCGCGTCAGAAGAAGGCTCCCAAGAAGCGCTCTCAGTCCCAGTCCAACCTTCGCGACCGCCCGACCACACAAGACGTTGACGCGGCGCGCGCCTTGACGTTTATGCTTGAATCTGGACGCTCCCCTGTCGCTCCCGGTCCTGACCGGAGGCACGCCCCACACTCTGCTGGCCCGCACTCTGCGTCGGCGATCAGCCCTGGCTCGGGATGGCCCACCGGCGGATCCGTGCCCTCGCAAATGTTCCCTCCACCTCCATTGTCTGGCGGAGGCCACCCGTCGCCCTTTGCCGATATGCCGCCCCCACGGCCACGCGCACAGAGCTTCATGGTGCCGGGCGATCCCTACAACCCCCAGTATGGCCACCCGCATCTGCCGCCTCCCCACCCCACGCCGCCTGGCTTCCGCCCTCCCGCGCATCTCGGGCACGGGCGGGGAACGAGCATGGATTCGTCGACGTTTGGCCGGTCGTTCTGGCGCAGCTCCCCAGACAAGGACCGCGAGCGCGAGCGCGAACGCGACCGACAGAACCGCGAGCGTGAGCGTATGCGCGAGGACGAGACCATGCAGAGCCGCCCCGAGGACGACCAGCAGGCCGCCGAGCTCATGATGTTCCTCGCCCACAGCCCGAGCCCCATCCGCCCGAAGCGCAACTCTGCCGACGCGCCGAGCTTTACAGGCACCGCGCGTGTGCTGTTCAGCGACATGCCGACACGCGGCGGCGAGCGCACGGCCGGCACCATGGGCCCGCCGCTGAGCGTAAGGCGGTAACAGCGCCAAGAGAGCTTTTGTACGTGTTGTTCCGAGCGCTAGTCCCAGTCCCAGTCCCTGCGAGGGGCCGCGTGACGAGTCGGACTAATCTCAAGTCCCGAGACGAGGGTGATTGATTGTACACTATTCTTTTGTATTTGTTTTCTCTTTCGATMWTYWCCCTCGTCGCGGCCTGGCGCTGCCGCGTGCCTGTCTTCACCCAGATGGGCGCGATCGCGAGCGCGATGCAGGCTAAGAGTGTAGGAGAGTTGGCGTGAGTGGGAATGTAACATCATCATCTCGGTGACCGCGTGGTGCTAGGAACGAAGCGCGAGGTGCGAGGAGCGCGAGGAACGCTCGACTCGGCGGGGAGAGGCAAGACCTGGCCGAGACGCGTCTGTTGCCGCTTGCCATTCCTTCCCCTCCTCGTGAGGACTATGTCTCTGACTGGCACGCCATGTGGACTGTCTCATCGATGACCTTGGGCTTGACTCACGGCTTTAAAAAAGAGTTTAACAACAGGTTGAAACGGCCCAGGCATTGGCTGTCACCGCGCACAGGTGGGTCATTCGCGCAAGTTTATTACACACTCCATTCATTCCCTTTGTTCCGCTTTGGGACGGGCCGTGTTGTGTTGTCTGTCTAATTGTCTGTCACACCCCTCATGTGGTGGTTGGTATGTATCGATTCCCAGCTCTCGGTACTCGCATCTCAGCCTTTGCACGGCTGCACCTGTATGATTGCAGGAATCGTTCAAACATGAGGGAAACTTTGTGGGGCAGAAAGAATAGGTAGAGCTTTGCGCCCACTATGAGCCCGTCTTCCGACCGTCGTGGTGGCAGCGCTTTTCCATCGGAAAGGTCGGATTGCGCGCGCTTGCGCGCGGTGACGACTGTGCACATGTGACGGCTGGGCGTGGCATGTGTTTGTGCCTCGCAGCTCGCAGCTGGCAGTGAGCTCGCTACCGGCGACTCTAAACGAGCACCACCACGCTCCCCTTGTGCGGCTCTCCTCCATTGTTTTTGTTCCATCGAGCGAGAGCGCCTGTTGGAGGCAGCATGCAGCAGTGCCCCAATGCAGCAGCGCAGCATCATCCTACGGCGAGAGTGCTATCGGAGGTTGTCTGGTCAATGGGTGGTCGGAATACCGGAGCATCGCTGAGCACTGTGTGCTGCGGCTCGGACCGACTGTGGAGTGGGAAGCAGGGAGTAAGTGGGCATCCGCTCACGTATATAGCATCGCGTAGTCACCGGTCAACAATTGTCATGGTGGGCCGTTATAGTTGGCCGTGACTACCTCAGAGAGCGTCACCAGCGGCATGCGGAATGGAACAGTAGCCCTCGTCTTGCCGCATAGCACGACGGCAAGGCAGCAAGGCAGCGTGGCGACATGGCAGCATGGTCGCATGCGCGCTTGGCGAGACGGGTAGTAAAATGTTCGGTCGAGGAATGTGTGGTCGTCTGCTACTCGCGTTGGGCCGCGCGCGCGAGACGAGTGGTTGGTGCGAGGAATGTGGCTGTTCGTCTGGGTCGGATTGTGAAACTGTACATCCAGATATTAATACATGCAGCAAAACAACAACAAGGGACGAGGGTCCAGACCGACAATCCACGCCCCAAAAGGGTGTGACGTCATGGAAGCGGGAGTGCTATAAGGGGGGTCCGGAAGCTAATGAATGACTTTTTGCTATTAGGAACACTGACCGAGGTCTAATAGCTATACACCCACCACCCATCTCTCCCTCCCCACCCCCCCCCGGCCCGCCAGGAGCCAGGCGCCACTTTCCACTCTCCTCTCGTTTGATCCTGCTTTTCCTCCATCTTTGGAGCTCCCCATCTCCGTACCTCTCTCTTTCATCTCGCTCGGCTCGCTGCCCACATCTCTCTCTCTCTCTCTCTCTCTCTCTCTCTCTCCCCGAATCGGCCTCTACTACTGTATCCATACCTTCCACCTACTGACCACCACCCCACATTTTACCATACAACTCCCAGAAACGCACAGCCCCACCACCCCGCCCCCACTCTCCAGTCCCTAGCCGGCAGGCCCCACCCTCACCGCCCGACCGGCGCGTCCACCAAATGGCACCGACGCCAGACTTGGGAAGGGTGCCCGTCGACTATCTCGAGGTGCGTTCTATCCAGCGTTCAGCCATGCCTTCCTTTCCTTCGCCGGGGTCGCCTTATACTGCCAGCCCGATTGGTCAGAGGGCGTAAACTATGCCCCCAGACACGATGGTTTGTGGCATTTGGTGCTGTCGGCCTGCACTGTCTGTCATGTACAAGAGATTGGCGCACGAGTTTGACATTGTTGTTTGTTTGTTTGTTGTGCTGACGCGTATCGCGCCGTTACTTGCTGTCGATCGCATCTCCTGCCTGCTCACGTATGTGTGATTGACGACTCTTCTGCGTACACACCCACCGACATGCGCACTCGCGTCAATTCTCCGTCCCCACCAACAGTCATACCCCCTACCCGCGTTCGTCATCCAGGTGCGCGCTCCGCGCTCTATTCTGTCGGTCCGCCCACCGATTCGAACGCGAGACACCGATGTTACCATCCAACAGGTCAAGCGAGCAGGACGAGAACGCTCAGGATCAGGATCACCAGGACCCGCGTCGATGGCCAGTCACCCATCGCGGAGTCCGAGCCTATCGAGCGCAAGCAGCTCGCGCAGCGCATGGCATAGAAATCGCTCAGACTCGGCGAGCGTCACTGAGGACGACACGGATTTGACAACGCCGGATATCGAGATTCAGCTCCCAATCCCGGAATCCAAGTCGACAACGGGCGCGTCGAGCACGCCGCGGGCGACATGGCAATTGAAGCAGAACATATCAAAGCCGCAAGTCTCTGCACCGTTGGCAAGCACACCAGTACTCGTCTGGTCCAACCCGCCGGCTATCGCCCTCACGAACAATCGGCCACTCCACGATGTCGTCGAGCCCCACACTTTGGCCGTCTTGCAAGGCTGGGCCGAGGCTAGCCCAGAGTTGCCTTCAGTCAACAGCTCATCCGCCTCCCCCTCCTTCACGCTCGAGATCGGACACCCTCTCGTCACCATCGACCTTGTCAAGACACGTCTGCCTGTTGGACAGGAGGAAGACTTTGTCCTCGTAGTGCTCACCGCGACACATGTCGTCCGTGGCCGCACAAGAACATGGGGTGCTGGGCACCGATCCCTTGGCACTTTAAAGGACTTGCCGAAGCGCAACCAGTCGAGGGTCCTCACGGGGCCACGGCCGCCAAATACTCACGACCGCCCTCAGCTCCCAGGCGGCATCCAGTTGTCAAACAAGTCTTCAGAACAAGCACCACAGCTCGTTGCCACCAATGAAGACGACTCACCTCCTACCCCTGCCCAGTGCCACATTCTACTCCAAACCAAGGACTGGTCTGACAGCCCGATCGGCCACCCGGGTACCTGGGCACCAGAGATCCGCTCCATGGTCAACACCGCCTTCTGTTCCTTCGACCAGGTGTGCATATTTATCGGCCCAGAGTATTGCATGGTCTAGTGAGTTTGCCAGCCAAGTGCATGAGCTAACCGCTAGCAACGACAACTATTCACACAATGTCGACCACCCCCACGATTTTGGACGGCCAGCGAGAGAGGTCTGGGCTTCACTGTGGGCCGATCTTGAACCCGTAATGGACAAGGCATACTCCGGCGTGCCTGCCCAGCACGAGGACGACTTGATCCTCCATCAGCGGAACAATCGAGGGCAGTACGTCGAGTGGTACCACTCGTTCTCCCTCGTCCCAATCATTGACAAGGACAACAATGTTCTTGGCATCTACAACCCGTCACACGAAACTACTGCCCGAGTCGTGGCTGAGCGCCGGCTGGCCACCATCCGCGATGTCATTGAGCAGACATCAACCTGCCGCTCCCAGACCGAGTTCTTCGACGCCGTCATCAAGGCTCTCTCGCCTAATCCTTCCGATGCACCGTTCGCCATCTGCTATTCGGTACAGGAAGGAGGCGCGCGAACTAATGGCGAAGGCGCAGCGGCCCTCAATCTCCATCTCAAGTCAACACTAGGCGTTCCCAATGGCCACAAGTGTGCTCCCAGCAAGCTCACATATGCCATTGCCCGAGGGCCCTCGCGCTCATATGAGCGCAGGGCCAGTGGGACTACATCCCGCTCCGGCAACTCTCCCTCCACGTCTCCCGCGATGGGTACCGTTGAGCGCCTCGGCGAGAACTCGGATCCATCTCTCCAGCCAATCTCAATGAACTACAGCTATTCGTCAGACCGCCGGGGCAGCGCCATTTCCAGGTTGAGCTTTACTTCGGCGAGCTCACAGATCAACGTCCCGCCGCAGACTGCATCGCCACCACCTACCCGCCGTCTTGTGTTGCAGTCTGAGCACTCAAGCAGCACCGAGCCCTGGCCCATTGCGCGTGCTCTGATGACTCGCCAGGTCGTCTCCGTCGAGGACTGCTCGCAGCTCATCGAGGGACTACCGGTCCGTCACTGGAACGAGTTGCCCAATATGGCCGTGGTCATCCCGCTCGCACCCGAGTTGTCGACGCAGACCCCCCCGGGAGTCCTAATCCTCGGCCTCAATCTCTACCGCCCCCTGGACACCGATTACCAGGAGTGGATTCAGGTCCTCCGCAATCACCTCTCCATGGCACTTGCGTCCAGTATTGCATTCGAGAACGACATGGCGCGGCACATTGAAAAGGAGCGCCTCGACCGGGCCAAGGTTGCGTGGTTCCGTGGCAGCGCCCGGGAGTTTCGTACTCCACTGACGCTCATAGCAGGTCCGCTGGAGGACCTGCAGAACACAAAGTTGGCTGCCCCCCAGCGCCAGAAGCTGTCCTTGGCGCTGAACAATGTCCGACGACTGCAAAAGCTCGTCACATCGTTGGTTGACTTTTCCCGCATGGAGGCCGGCCTCATCAAGGCGCACATCAGGCGTACCGACCTGTCCAAGCTCGTGGACGAAATCTCGGACATCTTCCGTCCGGCTATCGAGCGCGCTCACCTCGGCTTCACCGTCACTGTCGCGTCGCCCCCGCTCGAGTGTGCCGATCTCGGCTTTGACCCCGTGCTGATCGAAAKGWGCTTGAGCARSYTGCTCAGCWCMTTTCGCTCAAGACAACGGCAAGTGGCGGCGTACATCTCGACCTAAGATATGAGGGCACCTGGGCAGTAATCACCTTCACGGACTCGGGTACCGGTGTGCGGGCAGGTTCTGTCAGCACGATCGACGAGGGCGCAGGATTAGGAAATGAGCCGGACTCGAGCCTTGAGGGCATGGATGTTGGCATGGCCCTCGTCCGGGAGATTATTGGACTGCACGGCGGAGACATTGAATTCAAGCTTGATGAGGGCAATAATCACGGCAGCGCGGCTGCACCGGGATGTTCCATCATTGGGCGCATTCCTCTCGTCCGGTCGGACGACGACGAGACTGTGGTCGTTGCACCACTGGGCTCATATGCCCGGCAGCTCGTCGACGACATCCTTCTGGGGAGGGATGACGCAGAAATGGAGGAGAGCTCGGGGGGCACGTCGGTATCCGACTCGCAGCTGTCCCGTGACTCCCTGCGCCGCGACCTCCGTTTCGAGCACTCGGATCGCCTCCTGATTGTCGACAGCTCCAAGAGCATCCGCGACTATATCAAGAGCATATTCGCGTCGTTCTGCACCGTCCTCGAGGCAGGCAGCGCCGACGAGGCGTACCAGGTGATCGCTCATCAGCCGCCACATCTGATCCTGTGCGACGAGGACATCGTGGACCGCACTGGGACGGAGCTGCTGTTTGCGGTCCGCGACGACCCCGAGTCCAAGGGTATCCCCGTTGTATTCCTTTCCTCTGCCAGCGACGACGAAGCGCGCGTACACGCGTTCCTCTCTGGCGCCGACGACTTTATCGCCAAGCCATTCACGTCGCGCGAGCTTCTTCTCCGCGTGCACCTGCACATGCAGATGGGTAAGAAGCAAGCGGAACTTGAAAAGCTCTTTGCGGCCCGCGAGCACGAGATTGCCGTGCTCAGCGACTACTGTCCGTCGGGCATCCTGCGCGCGGACGCGTGCGGCTCGCCCACGTACATGAACGCTGCCTTCCTCGAGCTCGCAGACATACAGCCCGGCGAGATGATGGACCAGTGGACGATGCACTGCGATGACGAGTCGCGTCCCGAGGTCGAGGACCGATGGGACGAGATTGTCAACGGCGACCGCGTGTCTACCAAGATCCAGTGGAAGTGGAACACGGGTCGCATCATGTCGGGCGTGTTTATCCGTCTCGACAAGGTGTCGCCGTCGCTGCGCGGCATCATCGGCTGCGTCACGGACATTTCATACGTGTCGTACCAGGAGGAGCGGCTCCGTGAAGCGGAACAGCGCAGGCAGGAGGCAGAAGAGCAGCGACACCAGCAGGAGCTCCTCATCGACCTCATTTCGCACGAAATCCGCACCCCCGTGTCTGCCATCCTCCAGTGCTCGTCGGTCGTCAAGGACAACCTCGTGGCACTCAAGGACCGGCTCCGGTCCACCGAGCACACGGGCTTCTGCGCGTCCGATCAGCTGCTATCGGAACTCGGCGAGGACATTATTGCTCTTGACAGTGGGTTTATGGTCACGTTCCATCCTAACTCTTTAGGTATCTTCCAGTGTGGTCTGGTGCAGGAGCGGATCGCGGGCGACGTGCTCTCCTTTGCGCGCATCCAGCTCGAGATGCTCTCGGTGCACGCGGTGGAGATGGATTTGCGCCGAGAGGCGCGCAAGGTGCTTAGCGTGTTTGCCTCGGAAGCGCGCATGAAGCGGATCGATATCCGGCTGCTCTTCGGCTCGACGCTCGAGCAGCTCAGCATGCACTCGATCAAGACCGATCCGGTGCGCCTCGGCCAGGTCGTCACAAACCTCATCTCCAACGCGATCCGGTTTACTGCGACCTCGGAGCTGCGCCAGATCACCGTCACGTACAATGTCGGCTTCAGCCCGCCTGCGCCGGGCACGTTTGTGTACCCTGGCACAGCTGACAGCTCGCCGTTCGCTCCGCCCTCCCCGTCGGCCCTAGGCGGACGCCCGTTGCTGGTCTCGCCGATGCCAGAGGACACCCCGGTGTACCTCTTCGTCAGCGTGCGAGACACTGGACCCGGCATGGGGCCCGGCGAGAAGGAGGTGCTCTTCCAGCGTTTCCAGCGTGAGTATAGGTGATACTCGAGTTGGAAGAGTTTGTGAACAGGTCGCTGACATTCCCGCAGAGGGCAACAAGATGATCCACACGCGCTACGGTGGCTCCGGTCTCGGGCTATTCATTTGCAAGAGTGGGTAACAAGTGTAGACATTACCCT
>PQXP01001038.1:0-146500 GCA_002973495.1 Apiotrichum akiyoshidainum | reverse complement strand
GCGCGGGAGCGCGGCCGGCGCGGGCGGCGGCGAGTGCATTTTTGCGTGCTGCTGCGGGTGCGGGTGCTCGCGCGGGTGCTCGCGCGGGTGCAGGATGGATGACAGCAGCGAGTGCGCCGTCTGCAGTCAGCGCGGGCCGGCGGGGAGGAGCTCTCGCAGCGCGGCGCCGTGAGCGGCATCATGGCGCATCGCGTCGCGCTCCTCACTCTCCTCTCACTCTCCACTCTCGCTCTCACTCTCGCTCTCACTCTCGCTCTCACTCTCGCTCTCACTCTCGCTCTCACTCTCGCTCTCGCTCTCAACTCCCCACGCCCGCGCCCGCGGGCGGGACTCACCAGTATGCGCGCCTTGCGCGTCCCTCGCTGCTTGTCCGTCTCCGTCTCCGCTTCCGGCTCCGGCACCGTCTCCGCGTCGCCCTCCGCGTCCGTGCCGACGCCCAGTTGTCTGTCCGTGTACCCGCCCGGGGGCTCGCCGGCACTCCGTCTCCCGCCGCCGCTGCCGCTGCCGCTGCCGCTGCCGCCGCTTCCGCCTCCGCTGCCGTGTCTGCCGCTGTCCGCCGAGCCGCGCCGGCGAATGTACCTGTGCGTGTGCGCGTGCGGGAGTGCGTGCGCGTGCGTGTGCGGGAGTGCGTCGGGCGTGCCTCCCGTGTGCTGCTGCTGCTGGGTGCGCGGCGCGGCGAGCTGGTCGAGAATGTGCCGCAGCTGGCGCTCTGCCATTGCGCCAGAGCGAGAAACGGAGAGAGGGGCTGCTGGCGGGAGGGGCTGCTGGCGGGAGGGGCTGCTGGCGGGCGCGGGTGCGCGGGCGAGATGCGAGCTGGCCTCGCTCGCTCGTTTGCTGCGCTGCGCTGCGGGGTACGGGGCAGGGGGCAGGCAGGGCCGTGGCAGGGGGCTATTCAGTGTGGGTGGGTGGTGGATGCGTGTTTCGGCGTGCAGGCCCGTTTTGCGATGCCGGACTGCAGGAGCAGCGGGAAGAGGGGATATCCGGCGCGACGGCGAGAGAGTGTGTGATGGAGAGAGAGCAGAGAGTGGATAGAGAGGTCAATATGCACACCACAGATACTGCTGCCTGCTGTCAGTGTGATCAGTGTGAGCAGTCTGGCAGCACGCATCAGTAGCAGCAGCAGCAGCAGCAGCATGGACCCAGTATCAGACGAGGCATGAGAAGCGCCGTGCGCGCCGTTTGTGCGGTGTGTGCGCTGGGCCCCAGCATCGTGCCCAGCATGAACGGTGTGCCGGAAGCGCAAAAGCAAAGATCGCTGATCGTGGACTGTGCAGCGTCCCCAGTGTCCCATTTACTGCTCGTTTGGCCAGAGTGTCTGGCGCATGGTCCGTGTGAGACAGTGCCGGTGCGCAGTGCTGCTGGAGAGGCAGACGATGGCTGGCCGCCGGGGGGAGGGGGGGGGGGCGCTGCGACTGATCCATCCATCGCCCGTGTGAGACCCCCGCTGTCCGCTGCTGGAACGGCGGCGTTGTGTGAGAGCTGGTGGCGGCGGCGGCGGCGGCGGCGGCGGTGGTGGAGAAGGATGGCCAGTTACTGACAGCGACAGCGGAATAATCTCGGGAACAGCCGAGAAGAGACATGGAATCCATTCATTCGTAGCTTATGTAATGTGCGGAGATGAGCCAATCTCCGCATGTCCTCGTGACCCCGATCATGCTGCGGGTCCAGAAAAATGCCAAGCCCGAAACCGGGAAACTCTTGCTGCAAGCTCTGGCGGCAAACTATATATTTTATTGTATTCCATTAGAGACGCCGAAGTCGCCGATAAGCCGGGTATACACTCTGGGGACTACTGGGTGGTGTGGTGTGGTGGATGGATGTTGATTACATGGACTGCAGTGCAGGACGAGTGACGACGGCGGGGGGGGGGGCAGCAATCGTATTCACAGCATAGTAACGGAGGGAGGAGGCGACGGTTCCCGCAGAGCCACAGCCACAGTGCCTCGCTGTATTATATATTTGCTCCCGCTTCTCTCTGCTGCCGCGGCTCTGGCTGCTCTAGCTCTGGGCGCCATTCCACTGAACGCCAAGAKKRRGGGGGGGGGGGGGGTCTCAGGGACCGGCTACCACCACACTGCCAGCGTGGAAGCCAACCCAGCAGTCAGTTTTTGTTGTTCGGGTGTGGGTGCATGGGGTGGGTGGGTTTATTTTGTTGTGGGATCTGGGAACGCAGAGATGCAGACCCGAGAGAAGGATCCGAAGGAATGATCTACATCGCACTGTCTGTGGGTGTGTGTGTGTGTGTGTGTGTGGATACATGCTTACATACATGCATGCATGCATACGCGGTGGGAGATGCATTGCATTGCGCAGTCCGTGACTGTCTTGGCCGCGAGGGAAAGGGGAGGGCTTGGCCTCCCGGCGGCCGTTGTCTGAGCGCCTCTTTTTCCAGGGAGAGGAGGGAGTGGAGTGGAGGAGGAGGGAGGAGGATGGGATGGGAGGATCGGGATCCCTTGTTCCACAGTCACAGTCTGTTGCTCTTGCTCTCTCACCCTCCCTCCCKCCCTCACTCACCGTGTCCATTCCCTGCCTCTCCTGCTTCCTACGTCCTGTGCACCCACCACCACCCATCACCCATCCCATTGCAGCCAGCACCCGCATCCCGCACCCCGCTGCGAGACACTCACCCACCCATCATGCCGCGCTTGTGAGTGTCTGTCTCTGTCCCCCCTCCCCCGTCCTGTCCAGCCAGCCAGCCGCGGCGTATTCAATCTCCTTGTCACTCGTCGTCGTCTATTCTGTCATCATCTCCTCCTCCTCTTTCTCTGCGCGTCTCGTTTCTTTTTTTTTTTTTTCCTTGTTCTTCTTTTCCTCCCCCTCCCATCTCGTCGTCTGTGTTTAAAGAAGACACAAACAACATCCCCGCCTCCTCTCCGCCTCCCCGCCTCTCCGCCCACTCTCCCTCTCACTCTCTACTCGTCTTGCAGCCAGCCCTTGTCTCTCTGCTCCCACTCCTAAACTCCCCCGCCCCTACCGCACGTCTCTCTCTCCCCCTCTCCTTTCTTTTCCTTGGCGACAGCTGCATCGCCGTGGACGGTCGTTTACACCTCTTGCAGTTCTTCACATCGGAGCATGTTCTCTTACGACCGTCACGCAAAGAGTTCCACCCAAAGTTCGAGCGGAGGGTACCAGGCGCTCCAGGACCCCCCCTCGCCCGCTGGCTCAACCGCACACATTCTCCCTCCTCAACAGAACAACCACCCCGACATGCCATACTACTCGTCGGCACCACCCTCCCCATCCCCCGGCCCAGGCTCGGGCGCAGCCACCCCAAACTACCACACCCCCACCGCAAACGCATACGGCACACCCCAGTCCCAGGAGAGCGACCACTCGTACTCGGACGTCCTCCCATCCCAGGGCCACTCCCAGGACGCCCTCTACAACCGCGCAGGCACCCAGCAGGGCGGCAACAAGGAGGCAGCGGTGAGTACTCTGTCGTGTCGGCCGTGTCCACCGTCCAGCGTGGCGGTATGCAGTGGTGGGTGGGTGCATCGCCACCACAAGAATGTCTCCGCGGCGCAGACTCTGTGCCTCTCCCGCGCACACATTCTATCATCGCTGTTGCTGAAACATCCACGCAATGCCGTTCCCGCGTCCGCGTGTATGCAGCACCCCGTAGAGCAGACCACAGGTGTCCGCCGCTCGCACCCGTGGGCCTCAGCCACCGCAGTCCCAGGCCTAGCCCAGTGGCCAGTGGCCTGGTCCCTCCCACCCTGAACCGCATCACACCACACCACGTTGCCACATTCAACTGACAGCACGCAGTACGGTACACCCCAGTGGTGGTCCCACGGCCCAGAGGACGACGATGCGCTCCACGACCCAAACGTCAACACGGGCCCGACCGGCATCGCCGCGCTCTGCACATTGCGTGGTCTCGAAAACCTCGGCTGTCTCGCCCTCTTTGTCGTAATCCTCGTCACGCTGTTTGCCGGCTACCCCATCATCTCAGAGCTCACAAGCAAGCCGCTCAGCACCGCCGGCGGCTTCAACCTCGGCGGCGTCAACGCCTCGGGCCAGCTCCCCGACCTCTTGACATTCAGCCTCATTGACGCCGACACGCCCCCCGAGGCCTACTACCACACGTCGATGGAGACGGGCGAGCAGTGGGACCTGGTCTTTTCCGACGAGTTTAACCGCGCCGGCCGCTCCTTTAACGAGGGCGACGACCCTTACTGGTCCGCCGTCGACCTGCACTACTGGGGCACAAAGAACCTCGAATGGTACGACCCCAGCGCCGTGTCCACTCGCGACGGCCACCTCGTCGTGCGCTTCACAGAGGTCAACGACTCCAGCGCCAACCACGACATGGACTACATGGGCGGCAGTGAGTTTTGCGGTTTGTTGTTGTTCCTGACAATAGTGATGTCTACCTGGAACCGTTTCTGCTTTACCGGCGGCTACGTCGAGGCGTCTGTTTCGCTCCCCGGCACCAACAAGGTCCAGGGCCTGTGGCCCGCCGTCTGGTCCATGGGCAACCTCGGCCGTGCCGGCTACGGTGGCTCGCTCGACGGCATGTGGCCGTACAGCTACGACTCGTGTGACGTCGGCACGCTCAAGAACCAGTCTCTCAACGGCGTCCCCAAGATGACAGCGGCCCAGGGCGACAAGTGGAACAATGACGACTTTTGCTACCTCCCCGGACAGCGTCTCTCGAGCTGCACATGTCCCGACGACCCACACCACCCGGGCCCCAAGCGCGCCAACGGCTCGTTTGTCGGCCGCGCCGCCCCCGAGATTGACATGATCGAGGCCACCGTCGGCTGGAACGGCGTCACCGAGGACTTTTTCGGCCAGGTCTCGCTCTCTGGCCAGTGGGCGCCCTTCAACCCCTCGTACGAGTACCACAACCTGTCCACCTCGCCCGAGCTGCACGACACGAAAAAGGCCTACTACAACGACTACTTTGGCGGTGTCTTCCAGCAGGCCACGTCGGTGCTCGGCGAGACGGACCCCGACTGCTACACCAACAGCAGCGGCCTGTTTGCCGCCTACGGATTCGAGTACTCGCCCGGAGACGACGGCTACATTACCTGGCTCAGCAACAACAAGAAGACGTGGACCATCCGCGGCGAGTCCATGGGCCCAGACCCCGTCTCCCTCGTCGGCCAGCGCCCCGTCCCCCAGGAGCCCATGTACCTGATCATCAACCTCGGCATGTCGACCGGCTTCGGAAACGTCGAGTGAGTCGAGAGTGCAGCGAGTGCAGAGTGGCGGCTGACAATCTAGCTACGACGGCCTCCGCAAGCTCTACCCCGTCGAGATGTGGGTCGACTATGTCCGCGTCTACCAGGACCCCAAGAAGCGCAACATTGGCTGCGACCCCGAGGACTACCCCACCGCAGACTACATTGCCAGCATCCTCCCCGCGTACCAGAACCCCAACATTACCACTTTCGACCAGCTCAAGACTCACGTCAGCAACCTCGACTGGCCCAAGAACCGTCTCATCGACCAGTGCTAAAACCCCCTCCCTCCGCCGCGGCCCGGCGCCGCGCCCTCTTGACTTTTCCCGCCATCCATGGCCTTCTAGACTCGCCGCGCACCGCTGCCGGCCGATATACCCCCCCTGACGCCTTTCTCCATTCCACATTCTTCATCGCCATCTGCCACGCCCCGCACCGCGCACCGACGCCGGGGCCTGCTGCATGCGCTTGCACACATTCATTTCCATCATCGTCGGCCCGCGCCCTATGGCGCGCCCCCCCGCGCGCGCGCGCGCGCGCAATGCGGCGCACGAGCCGGCGGGCTGGCTGGAGATGACCCACGCCAATTAGCATAGAACGCTTCAATGTATATGATCATGCTGGAGGCGAGCAGAGCAGGCGGCAGGCAGGGCGCGGAGCGCGGAGCGCGGAGCGCGGAGCAGGTGCGCACGGCGGCACGGCGACGACTGATGGCGGCGCGTAGATAGCCGGCCCCGCTGAAACCCGACCGTCTCTAGCTCACGAGTGGTCTCGAGTATCGAGTGCGTGTGAGTGAGAGTGGGTGTGAGTAACGGCACCACGGGCGCTGGCGCTGGCGCTGGCGGCTGGCGGCTGTGGCGGCGGGCGGGCACTGGATTAATGGTGACAGTGCCACTGCTCGGCCCCCTGTGATGGATCGGATCGGACAGGCCAGGTCAGGACAGGACAGAGGGCTCCGAGGGGACAGAGGGCACATAGGGCACTTTGCACTGTTGCTTCCACGACACACCGCTGCCCCGCTGTCCTCGGCCCGCGTCCTGCGGCCTGTGGCCGGCCTGTCGCTCTGCGGGCGGCAGTGCACAGGACAGCCGCGGCGCCGATTCCTGCGTGTCGCTGGATCCTGCTCTTCCATTCCGTCTCGCGTATTCCTGCCGCCACACGCACGCCACGCGCCCGGAGCGTGCTGCCTGCTCCTATTCCTATTCCATTCCGGCGCCCCCCTCGCTCTCATTCCGATTGTCTGCCGTCGCTCTTCTTGTTCTGCCCACCGACGCCAGGAATACGGTGCTGGGCAGCTATTCACGCGCATGCCGGACGCCAGGCCATGCCATGCCAGGGGGAACACGGCCGGCGCTGTCACACTGCTCGCGCGCAGCCGACCGGCACGCACCTCCCCCCCGCAGCCAGTAAGCGAGCAACGTCTGTCGTCTCGTGCCCGCGTGCACGTCAGGTGGCCTACGCACCCGTCGCACTCCTCCTCCTGCTGCTTGTATATCGCAGCTCGTATCACTCACGCACCCGTCTGCCTGCCCCAGCCAGCCCCTAGGCCCAAACGCCAGGCCGTCGGAAAACCTGCACGTACCTGCAGCACCAGCCAGCCAGCCAACCACCACCCGGCCGGCCGGCCAGTGGCGCCCCCCAGCGCGCCCCGCCCTGCACTACTCGCGTCGGGCGACAGCACGCCGCCGCATCCGACAGCTGCGCGCCTGTGCGCGCGTGCTCGTACGCAGCACACTGTCCTGTCTTTCCTGTCTTTCCTGTCCTGTCCTGTCCTGTCCTGTCCTGTGTCCTGTGTCCTGCGCCGTGTCCTGGGCGGCGCGGTCCTGCCCGGCGTACCCCACAGATAGCGCCCCGAGCAGACCGGGCAGCACATCACACCACCTCCGCGCCAGCCGCTGTCTCACGCGTCTCGCCGGTGATCGCGTGCGCGGCGTGGCGCTGCGCGCTGCGCTGCACTCGCGCACTCGCGCACTCGAGTCCTGTTCTGGTCGTGACGCTTGTGACTCTGGTGCGGTGTGGCGCAGACATGAAATCTATCTCGGCATTCCATTCCATTCATCCTGCGCGTGGCGGGCAGCAGGCAGCAGGCAGCAGGCAGCAGGCAGCAAGCTGCACCTGGCATGTGGCAGCGCGCGTGCCCTCGTGCCAGCATCAGCATGCCGTCGCCGCGCCGCGCCCGTCCGAGCGAGTGCGCTCGGTGTGTGGACAATGGCGGCATGCACAGAGACAATGCCAGCGTGCCAGCGGAGGCAGCAGGGGTGTGCGACCAGGCCGCACCAGTGCTCGCCGTGCTGCCGCGTGTGCATGCGTGCAATTGTCCCACCCAGT
The DNA here is from genome assembly GCA_002973495.1 of Apiotrichum akiyoshidainum. Lineage (NCBI taxonomy): Eukaryota > Fungi > Basidiomycota > Tremellomycetes > Trichosporonales > Trichosporonaceae > Apiotrichum > Apiotrichum akiyoshidainum. Next base: position 138,983 of record PQXP01001038.1, on the reverse strand, counting down.
CACCTCGACCCCGACCCCCACGCAGGCCCGCAGTGCATTGGCTGCCGCGCGCCTCGGCCCCTACAATACCGAACGCTGGCTGACGCCCCTCGGGCGAGATCAGATCATGAGATCGCGAGATGGCAACACCACGAGACTGCGAGATCGCGAGGTGAGATCGGTCGCGGTCGCGGTCGCAGCCGCGGGCTCGAGCCACCCCGATCCGATCTGGCCACCACCACCCGGCCACCACCCTTCGAACCCATCATCCGATCCGACGACATCCATTCATTCATTCATCAGCAGCCCCCAGCCGCCGCGCCACCGCCACCGTACCCTCCGAGGGCTCCCCCGCAGAGTGAGAGAGCGCGGGCCAGAGCCGCCCGAGTGGCCTGCAGCACCTCCACTCTGCAGGCCGCTGCAGGCTGCAGGCTGCGCATGGCGCGCAGAGGGTAGCATACTCCCATGCTCGCAGGCTCGCAGGCTCGCAGGCCAGTCCCCCGCCGCGGCAAATCTGCCCCTGGACGCCCGCGATACGCCGGAGCTCGTTCGTTACACGGGGGGCACAATTCTCCAGAGGCGTCCAGGGCGGGGTTGCGCGGTCAAAGCGTCCACTGCTGCCACATTTCGCGCTTTCACATTGCAGCCCTGGCTGCTGCTGCTGGGTCGCTCACGAGCATATGCAGGCGGAGCACCACTGCACGACTGGGATCCTGCGGGGCAGGCAGGACTGTGCGCTGATCGCCTCTGGTCTCTCCTCGTCCTGGGTCCTGGGGACCTAATGCGCATCGTACCTTTGCCTCTGCCTTGCGCGGGGGTCGCTTGCCACACGCCACAACTCGCCTGGGTGCGGTTTCTTATATTACCCACGACGGGGAGCAGATGGCAGTGGCCACACCCCCCGACTGACTCCTATCGACACCCCCTCTATGGACCTCCTGCTCGCGCTCGACAGCGACCGACCCCCACACGTACGCACTCACTGCCGCGAGCGCGCTGACCCCAGTCCGCGGCGTCCCCGCTGCCCTCACCCATGCCGCTCCCTCCAGCCCTGCCCGGCTCCCCGACCATCCCGCCCTCGGGGACCGTCACTCCAGCCCCGACCGTCCCGCCGTCGCCGACGCTCGGCGCAGACTATGACGACTCGTCTACACCCCCCGTGCTGCAGCTCCCGTCCCCGCCGACCCCGCTCACGCCGCACGCCACGACGCCGCTCTCCGTCACCACGGCCAGCTCGTACTTTTGCACCGAGCTCTCCACTCCGCTCGAGGACTATGCGTACACGCAGCGCCAGCGCGTGTCCTCTGCGCCGTACGCGGGCTTCCACACCAACGCCCGCAGCTGGACGCGCGGGTCTGAACATTCTGAGACACTGCGACTCGCCTCGTCTTCAACCTCCGCCCTTGCCCCGCAGCTAAAGTCCCCCTTTGCGCCTGGTGGCGGGCCAGGCGAGGTGGTGGCGTCCTGGACCTTGCCCACTGAGCAGGGGGACCAAGCGAGGCCCCACAGCAAGGAGGCTGCTGCCCCGCAATCAAGAAACTCGCAGCACTCGTCCGTGTCGGAACCACCCCAGGGCGACCTCGACCCGAGCAACGCCGCCGCCGCCTGGCACCCGCGTCCCCGGCACGCACCGATGCCCAGCATGTCGTCTGGAGGCTCGAATGTGCGGTCCCTGCATTCTGAATCCTCCGTGAGTACGCTGTACTCCCCCACATATGCGTACTCCCCCACAGATGCTGACCTGCCCAGAAACGCAACGCCATGTTCACACAGGACGTCTCTCCGATCGACGACTTTTCCTCCTGGATCGCGTACCTCAACGGCCAGCAGCCGAGCACGCACCCCGCACCGCAACCCAAAGAGCTCACTGTCGACACACGCCTCGCCACCCGCCGCGCGTCCGATGCAGGGCTCACCGAGGCGACCGCCGCTGGCCGGCGTCTGTCCCTCTCGGGCGCCACCCCGTCGGAAGCGTACATCCGCGACTGGCGCCGCGACATTGACTCGCTCGGCGGTGGCGGCGACAACAAGCCCCTGCCGCCGCAGGTGCCCCCGCCCAAGCGCCCTCTCCCTCTCCTCCCCGAGCCCTCCTCGAGCGGCACGGCGTCCGACTCGGACTCTATCCATTCACCGCCCCTGCGCCGGCCAAGCCAGCGCCGCCCGTCTGCGACCCCGCGGACCCCCGACTCGCGCAGCGTCAGCGGCGAGACGACCGACTCTGGGCGCAACAGCAACAACACGCCCAAGCGCTCGACGCGCACGCGGCCCGACATTGCCGTCCACCCGTTTGCCGCCCACCCGTTTGCCACTGCCAACGCCGGCCCGTCGGCCACGCCGCGCGCACGCCGCGCCGGCAGCATCAACTCGCTCGGCAGCCCCGGCAGCCTCCTGGCGAACTCGCCCTCGGCGCCCTCGTTCTCCAGCACCAGCACCGAGCGCCACGCCGCGCAGGGCCTCAGCAGCTGCTCCCCGACAAGTTATCTCGGCAACAACAGGCAGCCGCTCCAGTACCAGCAGGCGACCTGGAACTTTGCGCAGCGCAGCCCCGAGACGCCGACGCACAAGTACTCTGCGCAGCACCTCGCGCCGCAGCCCCTCCACGACAACAACCACCCGCACAAGGACACGTCGAAGCGCCGGTTCGCGAGCGTCACGTTCCGCACGCCGCGCGAGGGCGACAGCGCCCAGCACGTCGACCTGAAGAAGAGCCAGCGCGCCGAGCGCCGCAGCAGCAGCTACCTCGACTCCAAGTCGGACTTTGGCATCGGCGAGGGCCGCGCCAAGACGTTTATGCGCAAGATTGCCGCGTGGGCCCGCTAGGCGAGCCCCCGAGTCCAGCGAGCCCGAGCCCGTAACGAGGGCACCACCCATCTGTATCATTCTGTACTCGTACCCTACCCCGCATGATAATGAAATAGCCACTCTGCCAATTGGGGGCGAGGTCACGTGATCTCGCACCGCCTGCCTCGCACTGCATCTTGTTTCTCGCACCCCAGCCAGGCCCCATTTAAGCCGTTTGACTGTTGCCTTCTTGTCTGTTCTTTCCCAACAGCCACCGCCATACGTGAGTACAACCGCTCGTCTTCTTCCACGACCTCCTCCTCGTCTCTTTTAAGGATGATCCACAAATCAAGCATAGTTCAATCAGATTAAATCATGATCGAATCATAGCATCTAATAGTCTTTCGCTCCTATCTGAACCAACAAAACCATAATCCCCCCTTCTTTTCTTTACAAGAGAACCGCGCTGACAGTAAAAGCATCCCCGGTCCCCGGTCACAGTCGACGAGCGCCTGCCCGAAACCAGGCGCTTGCATATGTTGTAGAATACTTTGCTTTTCGTATTTAAAATGCTACACAATAGTAATGTTTGACAGCTATTCTCCACCTGCCTGCCCTGCCCTGGGTGTACGAATCAGCCAGCCAGTCAGGGGCCACTCTGCCCCGGCCCCGGCCGGTCAATTGGGAGGCCTTTGACTCAGAGTCTCGGTGCCACAGTCGGCGTCAGCAGCCATAAGGGTCTCCGCCTGTCGCTCCACCAGTTGCGGGGCCCAGAACATTGCATCTTGGCGGTGAGCACCGACGCCGGTTCTGGTTTCTATTCAGTCTGGTCCCGGTCCCGTGGAATCATGTCGAACAACGTCCGGGATGCCAGTGGCGTCTCTGCGTACGAACGTGTTGGCCGAGGCCGGTTCGGCCGCCCGCCACGCACAGTACGGCGCTGCTGTTCTCAGCAAGTCCGGCTCGCGCAGAGTACACGGTAATGGCATTTACATTTCTCGTCCTACTGGTACAGTGCAAGGGTGGCTGTGGCTCGCTCGCTGGCTCGCTGTGACTTGTGTGATTCTGCGCGTGGCTCGGCCGGGCGCGATGCTCGGGGCGTGCTTAGAACTCCTTGATGCCGCCAAACCACCAGCCGCCCTCCTGGGGCGACTTGGCCATGCTGGCGTCCTGCGCGCCCGCAGAGCTGTTGGCCTGCTGCGTGTCGATGGCGGCCGGGGCGGCGGCGGCGGGAACGCCCTTTGGCGCGTTGGGGAACGACTGTGAGAAGGAGCGGTTGCCGCGGACAAAGGCGCGGGGCGAGACGGGGGCGTCGTCGTCGTCGTCGTCGACGGCCTCCTCGGCCACGACGTTGGAGGCGATGGGGCGGCCCTGGCTGGCCGAGCCGGCGGTGGCGGTCTCGAAGGGCTTGTACGAGTTGGAGAAGGACTCGCGGCGGCGCGGGTTGGGGCCGAGGTTGAGGGCGGTGGGCGCAGAGGACATGTTTGTTGTTGGCTGTTGCTTTGATAAGATCTGGCTATCGGATAGCGGCTGTGGTGGTATGAGAGACGTTGAGAGCAGTGCCCATCCCCAGGCCATTCATACATGGAGCAGCCAGCAGCCACAGCCTGTGCAAGCAGGTGTCGTGACGTGCGGAGAGTACCAGAGCAACAGCCAGCGCTGCCCAGCCCCGGCCCACCGCCGATCACATGATTCTGGGGATATGGGGCAAGATGGGCAGGCACGCGGGGAACATGACGTGATGCAAGCCTCTTGGGGGTGCCGATACCACAGCCCCGAGCTCCGAACCAGCTCGTATGTCACGAGCGAGGTCATATCGATTGCTCAGGAAGATGCAGGAAGCTGCAGGAAGATGGCATCCAGGCGGTGGAGCGATCAATGTTGCGGCATGCCCTGTCGCTTGCGACCTGCTGGGCCCGCCATTTTCCTCGCATCAGGGTGACGATAACTCTCGAGTACCGCCGCCACGGCTGGGCATCGTTACGGTTCCACTCTCGCATGCACATTGCAGAGGGTTTCGTTCGATCAAGAGGGCTGTCCTACCGAGAGGTTTCTTCTCCAGCCTTGCAACGGGAGTCGCCTTGCCGAGTGCACAATATTCCAGACCTCGTGATACTCGCTGCATACCGGACTTGCTGCCGGCCGGCACCGGAAGCAGACCGTGCTCCGAGCGCCCAGGACACAACTTGCCCGCAACCCCCAGCGCCGCATGCCTCAGCCAGCGCCTACAATCCGCCACAGCCCACAATGCCTGACCAACTCTGCGGGGTAGCAGCCTTCGGACGTACCCCGCATTCGGCACGGGCTGGCGGACTGGAATGAGGCTGCCTGCGGGCAGCCGCCGCGGCGCCAGCCGCAGATTCACATCCCAGGACACCGTGCAAACACAACCCCAGCGGACAAGACCAAGTGCACCTGCAAATCCTTTGCAAGGCGTGGGAAATGACCCCCGATGGACAGGCGCAGAGGCATGTGAAACACTTGCAGGCAGGTGTGGCTGGCGCCGCCCGTCCGGGGTCCGACCATTGTTCGGCGCAACACCTGAACGCTCGAGGACAAGGAGCAAAGGGAAGTGTTGCGCAAAGACCGCTGGCGCGACTTGCTGTCGGAGAGAGATCACCCTGCATACTCATCAAGGGGCACGGCCAGTGCGCGATCTCTGACCAAGACGTCGGCGTTCTCCTGTGCAGGCCGCCCTGGGTTTGTTGTCCACTGGCTTTTTGCGCGACTTGGGAATGCGTTGATATTTGGGCCAACTCGAGGCCGTGAGCAACGACTTCTCTCCCCAACTGTTGTATAGTTTTCTCTTCTCCACCATGCTCCCAATGCCCGACGCGCAACAGTTTGCCAGCACCCAGACGTATGTGCAGCACCGTGTCCTCTCGGCACCGCTGACTCTTGACAGCGCGTGGACAGCGGGCAAGCAGGCTCCCGCGCCGAGTTCCGCTCAGCACCGCCCTCTACTCCCCCGCCGCAACATGTCCGCGCCCAGAGTCCAGACGCTTGCGCGCGAAAAGCCATACACTCGGCGCAAGTCGAGCAGCATCAACACGTTCACCAACGCGCACGAGCTCGCGCTGTGGGAGAGCAAGATGCGCAACCCCGGGCAGTCGCAGGCGGGTGGAGGCTATCGTCTGCCGACCGGCGAGCCTGTCGTGCAGATGACGGCCATCCCAATGGTGCAGGACTATCTCCTCCCCGCCAACAAGCTCTACCCCTTGGACAACAACTCGACGCCACCCCCACTGTCCCCGCCAGGCCAATCCCCGCACTCTGCCCGCCCATCGATTGCTCTCCAGACCGGTCCCGAGACGGGATATACGCTGGACGCTGCGTTTGCCACCTCCCCCCTGTCCCAGACCGCCTACTCGGCGACACACTGGACAAGTCCGCTGTCCGAGCCGCTGGACCAGCACTGGGGCACCCTCCAGCCTCAGTACCCCCAGGACGTCGCGGGCGTCTACACTGCGCCAATCTTTCCTGCCGCCGCCACACGGCAGCAGCAGCAGCAGCAGCAGCAGCAGCAGCAGCAGCAGCCTCAACAGCAGCCCCTGCCTGTGGACGGGTCTGTGCTCGAGACACAGCCTTTTACTCCATACGGCCCATACTCGGCGGGACAGTGTGTCTGGTACTACTATGACCCTGACAACTCGCCGATGCCCCCTCCGCCCGTCCCTAAAGCGACCCAGCAGCCGGCACCGCCCATTCCCACCGCCGAGCATCCTGACCCGTTTCCTGGCGCCCTCTCAGACACAAAGGGCTGGTACCTCCTCGACCTCAAGACCAACCTGCCCTTCCATGTCCCGTTCGACCCCACAGAGCCTCTAGCCAGTGCCGACGCTGCTGCCGCCACACCCGCTGCCCCGGAGCCTGACGCGGGGGCACTGGCGGCTGCTCGTGCGTTCCGTCTGAAAGCTGGAAAGATGCCCGCCAAGGCCCAGAGCGCCAGCCCCCAGGCACCGCCGCGGCCGGGGCTGCACGCGCGCTCGGCCTCGGTGCCCTCGATCCCTCAGGACATTTCACCACCTGGCGGCAGCACGTCCCCGCTGACGCCAATGACCCCCGGGTCCCTCTCCGCTGTCGCCGCCGCCGCCGCCGCCGCCGCCGCCTCTGACAACGGCTCCATGTCATTCCCTACCATCTCGCCTGCGTTATACTACTCTAACCCTGCCCACATGTCGTCGCTCTTCAAGCGGCGGCAAGGCAAAGGTGGAGAGTAGAGTTAAGAGTTGTTTGTTTCACGTCATTACATACATGTATTTGTTTCATCCACAGGAGGAGCTAGAGGAGGCGGAGTTGGCCGACGCGAACGTGGCTGCAGTGGTCAGATCCCTTATATACCGGCCTGCCTGCCTGCCCACCTCGTCGTCACTCCATCCACTCCACTCCACCATGGGCAAGCTATCTCGCGGCCACCTCAAGTCGCTCGCCGCGACTCCGATATTCGAGACCATCCCCTCGCTCGAGCTCGAGCCCGCGCTCACGACGCCGCCGTTCGTCGACGCCCCCCTGCTCAATCTCCGCGATCTCGGCCACGTCCCCAACTCGGGCCTCCGCCCCGACATTGCCTTCCGCAGCGGCGGCCTCCAGGACAACAGCGAGACCAAGGAGTGGCTGTCCGAGAACATCAAAAAGGTGTTTGACCTGCGGTACGACCCCGAGATCGCGCGCCACCCCGACCCCGTCGCGGACAATGTAGACAACGTGCGGCACCCGCTCAACGGCGAGATTATGCATCTCGACCTGGCCGTGTTCGCGGACGACGACGGTGCCGGCGGCTGGGCACAGCACTACCTGCACTACATGCAGCTCTTTGCGCCGCAGTACAAGGCCGTGCTCGAGCACGTCCGCGACACAGGCGAGCCGTTCCTCTTCCACTGCACTGGTGAGTCTCCTTGCAGCGATCCAACGCTCACCGCAGCCGGCCGCGACCGCACCGGTGTCCTCGCCGGAATCCTGCACCACATGGCCGGCACGCCCAGCGAAGACATTGTGTACGACTATACCCTGTCGCGCATCGGCCTCGAGCCCGCGCGCGACATGCTCGTGCTAGGCCTGAAGAAGAACTTTACCCAGGAACAGATCGAGTCGATGGCGTTTGCCAACATGGCCAGCCTCCGCGCCTCGTACTGGGAGGCGTTTGAGGAGGCCGTTGCTGCAAAGTACGGCTCCTGGCACGGATACGTCCGCCAGCTCGGATTCACCGACGACTGCGTCGTGCGCATCAAGGCCAACCTGACCGTGGCAAAGTAGAGGCAACGGAGAGGGGCATATTCGAGAATGCAACGCGTGTCGGAAGCTGATGCTCATCTGTGCTTTAGGCACTCGCTTAGGGATAGCGCGGGGGAGCTGCCATTCCACCTGAACCTTCAATGCTGACCGCACTGCTCATCGAGTTGAGGACGAGCGACAACACGACGACGCACCGATGCACGGCTGTATCGAGTCGAGTCGACAGTGTGTTTCCCACGACCTCCCGTCGGATCCGGGCCAACACTGGGAACATGGTTGGAAGGTGGACGAGCGGGCTCCAATGTCGTTGGGTCTGGGCCGTCTTTAAATGTGCCAAGCAAGGATCGTGCGAACACCCAAGTGCCAATGCAGCCTCCTGCACAGCCGGAAACAGGCTAAGGCGCGGGCGATTCGGGAACAAGTAGTGAAACGGTTCGTGTCTGCGGGCAGGCTCCAGCGTCTGGTGGACGCATGCTTCCACGCGACTGGCAGTTGGGAGCTCTGTAGATCTGGAGAACAGCGGGGTAGTGGTTGATCGGAAGCCCGATAGGCTGAAGGGAGAGCCTGATAAGAGCCTCGTGGTTGTCTAGGCGGCATGTGGCACACAGCTGTCGTCAACATCCCAAGGTCCGTCGAACAGCCTGATCGTCGAACAGCCTGATTGCACAACTCCACATTCCTCTCGCGTCCCGTGACAAGGGAACGGCTGCCAAGGTTGCTGCGGGCCGGAAAGTGGGGAGCAATGAAACCCGATGTTGGTAGCCGAGGCGGGCCCTGAGGCGGGGCCCGCGTTGAGCAGGTGGAAATAACATTGGAATAGCATATCGTTCCGCTATCTTCGCCTGCGCCTACGGGTGTGGAGCGGTAGTGCAAATGCGGCATGCTCCGCGACACGAGGTGCGCGTGTTAATTGGAACCCCGCGGGCAGCTGGCGCAGCACAATGGCGTCACTGCCACAAGCTCTGTTATCATCGGGCCGCCGCGGTCCGAGGCCAGTCTGCGCATCGGAGTATCGGGTTTTACCCTCTAAATCCATCTATAACCTACATCCCACTGTGTACTACCGTCTGTTACCCGAACAACCGTACCGTCTCCAGACAAACAGCGACGAGATAAGATACAAAAGTGGGAGCCCGGGACCCCGGACTTGCCATCACCCACTACCCCACTCTTCACCATGCCTCTCGCTCCAAAGACGTACACATTCCTGTGTGGGTGCTTTGCAGCACTCGGCAGTATGCTTTTTGGGTAGGGTACTACCGCATTCCTCGGCTAACGGCAGATATGACCTCGGTGTCATCGGCGGTGTCCTCATTTGTCCCGACTTTCTCAAGGTGACACGTCTCGAGGGCACGGACGCTGCAACGCAGAACTATATTGGCTTCATCACCTCGTCCCTGCTTCTTGGGTGAGTGTGTGGGGGGATGCGTCTCGCTAACAGCCAGCGCCTTCGTTGGATGCATTCCCGCGAGTCTCATCGCCGACGCGTTTTCCCGCCGCGTTGCCATTGTCGTTGGCTCTGTCATCTTCCTCCTGGGCGGCTGCCTTCAGACTGCCGCCAAGAACAAGGAAATGATGATGGCTGGACGCTTCTTTGCCGGTATGGTAAGTCTGCGGAAGTCCTGGCTGAACAGAAGCTAACATCGCAAGGCCATCGGACAGCTCAGCTTTATCGTCCCTATTTACCAGGCCGAGGTCGCGCACCCCTCGATCCGTGGCAAGCTCACTACACTGCAACAGTTCTTCCTGGGCATTGGAGCCCTCATTGCCGGGTGGATCAACTATGGCATGATCCACTCGTACCTCGGCACCGCGCTTCAGTGGCGCTTCCCCCTCGGATTCCAGATGGTTCCCGCGGTGCCGCTTCTGTTTGTCACGCTCATCCTGCCCGAGTCCCCGCGCTGGCTCCTGCTCAAGGGCCACGAAGACAAGGCCCTCCGCACGCTCGCCAACCTCCACGCGGCCGGTGACACTTCTGACCCCTTTGTCCTCGGCGAGTTCCACGAGATGCGCGCCAAGCTCCGCGAGGAGGCCAACATTGACTCGGGCTGGGGCCAGATTTTCAACAACCGCCAGAATCTCCGCAAGGTCATGCTCGGTGTCATCCTCCAGTTCTCCGTCCAGATGACTGGCGTCTCCTTCCTCCAGTACTACGGTCCGCGTATCTTTGAAAAGGTCGGCTTTTCCAACGAGACAACCCTGCTGCTTGGTGCCGCCGGTGGCTTCCCCAACCTCGTCGCGCAGTTTGGTGTCGTCATGCTCGTGGACCGCGTCGGCCGCCGCAAGCCCCTCATCTTCTGCAACGCCGGATCGGGATTCATGTACATCTTTATTCTGTGGATCACATACAAGTTTACAGTCGACAACTCGGGTACCCCCACAATGGGACGTGCCTTTGTGGCGATCACTTGTAAGTGGCACCTTCCTTCACCCACCTTCCTTCAACCCACCTTCCTTCTCAACGCACTTTTTGTCCTCAACCCACCTTCTAGTCGTCGGGCATAGCTTTGCGTGCCCGCTGGATGCTTGCCTCCTGCTCCAACTCCAATTTGTCACTAAGACTCGCAGGGATCTGGAACCTCATCTTCGCCTGGATAGGATCGCTCTCCTGGGCCTACCCCGTCGAGATCATGAACTCTTCCATCCGCGCAAAGGCCGTCGCTCTCACGTCCATGAGCTGCTGGATCGCAAACTTTACCATTGGCCAAGTCAGCCCAATCGCCTTCGCAAAGATCGGCTGGAAGTACTACATTGTCTTCGTCGTCTGCGGCTTCACCAACGCCTTGACGATGTGGGCGCTGTTCCCCGAGACAAAGGGCCGCACCCTTGAGGAGATGGACGGCTACTTTGAGGACACGTTCTGGTTCGTTCCCATGGCCAAGACGGAGGCGATCGACCGCACTGCCCGCGAGCACCAACTTGCGCACACCCAGGCCGACCCTGTCGCGGACAAGGAGGACGTTGGTGGAGAGAAGGGTTATGCGGTCGAGCACAAGGACTAGGGAGGCTCAAGCTTGGGAATGCGACATACTTGGGTGGCGAGGCCCACTCATCTAGTCGGAAAGAGAAGAAAAGTGATATGTTAGCGAACTGAACTTGGAGGTGTTCTCGCAAATAGGACTTGTAGAGGATCGGTGGGATAAAGGGTATGCAAGAGGTAAGAGGTCTGTGTGACGGTGGCAGATTCATCACGGACTCATAGAGAGCGGGTAAACCAAGGGTTGAACAATACGGCATCGCGATCAGGTGGACGCGACGACTGTGGTAGTGGTGATTCCGTAAAGGCCAGTGCGTCTGTCAATCCTGGTGCTATTCTCAGATAAATGCCAAGGTTTGTCACCCAGTCATCGCACGCTTCCGTCGCGCGTGACCGTTGCAACTGCTTTCCCAGTTCCATCACCCAGGACGCTACCGGGGAAACCGCAATATTACGTTTGTGGAGTAGTCTCGCTTCACTCAAAACACCAGTATCGCGGGACAAGCGAGTTAGGGTGGCATGGTGTTGGAAGGTTCTTCCAGATCGGAGGCCCGTGGAGTGCACGGGCGTCCATGCTTGATTGAGGAGAGCGGATCCAAACTGTATGTGAGTCGGGGCAGCGTTATCTCTGCTATGATGCAGTTCTGGACGTTCGCTACGAGCAGCTGACGACTGATTCATGGTCAAGTAGTAACGGCATCGTCTACCACCTGACCAAACGACACGCAGAGTTCGAATGACACCGCATGGTGCCCTCCTTGGCCCGGCGTTTCCATCTTGCAAACAGGAAACTACTTATAAGAGGCTGGTGCAGGACTTGAGGATGCCCCAGACACACCCAGGACACAATGGAATCGCCTCATTCCAACAAGCTTGCTCCCAACATCTCGCACGTTTCACACGCCTCGCACGATGAGAAGGAGAAGGGAACGCAGGCCCTTGGGCAAGTTGCGGCGGCGGGAGAGGCCGCAACGGACGAGTATGGTAGGTTTCCACCCATTGTCGGAGCTCACACCAGGTCACCCGGTCGTGCAGTTTGACAAAGAGGCCGAGGCGCGTCTTGTGCGCAAGCTGGATCTCTACACTGTCCCAACCGTTGCGATGCTGTACCTGTTTTGCTTTATCGACGTGAGTGTCGCAGTTGTCCCCACTGACGACAGCGAACCAACATTGGAAACGCGCGCCTCGCTGGCTTGGAGAAGGATCTGGGCCTGAAGGGTGTGCAGTACAATGCCGTCCTGTCAGTGTTCTACGTTTCGTACATCCTGTGCGCCCATCCGTCCAATCTCTGCTGCAAGTACTTTGGCCCTGGCAAATGGCTTCCCCTAATGACCTTCTGCTTTGGCGTAAGTGGAGAACAAAGTCCCGACTGACGCAAGATTCTTTCCCTCTGTACGGCCTTTGTTACAAACTTCAGCACCGCTTGCGCGGTGCGATTCCTTCTGGGCATCTTTGAAAGCGGGTTGCTCCCAGGAATTGCGTATTACTTGTCGCGCTGGTACCGCAAAGACGAGCTCGCGTTCAGACTCGCGCTATACATTTTTACGTCACCGATGGGAGGCGCGTTCTCCGGCCTTCTTGCGTCCGGCATCCTGAAGCTCCAGGGCATTGGGAAAGTCCACACCTGGCAGCAGCTCTTCCTTGTGGAGGGCATCATTACCATCGGCCTTGCGTTCATCTCTTATTTCACTCTCACCGACCGCCCCGAGACGGCGAGGTGGTTGACCCCGGAGGAGAAGGAGCTCGCTATTGCGAGGATCAAGTCGGAGAACGTCGGTAGCACTGAGCTCCTGGAGAAGCTCAACAGGAAGATGGTTCTCCGCGGAATGTTCAACCCCAACACCCTGGTCGTCGCCTTCATCTTCCTCCTGGATAATGTGACCGCGCAGTCGTTGGGTTTCTTCCTGCCGACTATTGTCGGCACCATCTACCCCAAAAACTCGGTCGTCAGCAAGCAGCTTCACTCCGTGCCGCCATTCGTTGTGGGAGCAGCGTCAGTGCTGATCACCAACTTCCTCGCGTGGCGGACGCGCCGTCGTCTCCTGTACTACATTATCCTCGCGCCGCTGCCCGTCGTCGGATACATCATGTTCCTGGCGAGCAAGGATCCCCATGTCAGATACGGTGCGACATTCCTCATCGCCATCGGCGCATTCCCCTTCGGCGCGCTGTGTGCCTCTCAGGCGGCAGCAAACACACTTTCCGACACGGCGCGGTCTGCGAGCATCGGTGTCGTCATGGTAGCCGGAAACATGGGCGGTCTGATTGCGACCTGGGCATTTCCGGCGTACAATGGTCCTGACTATCCGTGAGTGGAAGCGGAGGACGCCGCTGACAGCAGTATCGGCAATGGCCTCAACCTCGCGACCAACTGCCTCATCTTCCTCTTGAGTGTCGGCTTGCTCATGTGGCTCAAATGGGACAATAGGCGCCGCGACAAGGTCAACATAGATGAGGCGCTCGTCGCTGTCGCCCATGTCGCTCCACAGGAGCTCGACTGGAAGCACCCGGCCTTCCGCTGGCGTCTGTAGTATGTCTCAGTGCAGTCAGCAGTAATGTCAGAAATAGCACACCGTGTGTAAGCATTGTTCAGGTGCAGAGAAAGTCAGTGGCTTTGGGAGCAAGAGAGGATGAGAGACAACGTTCGGCTTGCCCACCGTGACGCCCGTTCGGAGCTGGCATTTCCGGTGCTGGTGTTGGCCAGTAACTACGTGTCATTTACAGCCGCGGTTTCAGACCGTGTGTGGTGGATGCACCCCACGATCTCCACAAGCTTGCCGAGATGCCGGCCGCCGCCGCTCGGCTCGGTCTCTCAAGCCCGTCTCAATAGAGCGTCCTCGTGCCTGCTTACCAACAATCTACATTATAAGCAGGCTGGCGGCTSKGTGGATTCACCTCTTCACCCACAATGAACCAACCAGACCCCGAGAAATGCAGCACCAACATCGATTCGTCTGAACCAGATTCCAGCACAGCGACAACGGCGACAGTGGAGGCCGTTTCCCACAAGGCTGAGGCTGTCGATGAAGCCGCCGCGCCCACCGACACCCTTGGACCTCCGCCAGACGGAGGACGGGCGGCATGGGGAACAGTCGCCGGCGCGGCCCTGGCCAACTTCTGCTCGTTTGGACTCGGTAGGCGCCACTATTGAGCCGCTTCTGACGTCAGCCAACTCCTTCGGCGTCTTCCAGGCGTACTATGAGCTCGGACCACTCGACTCGTACTCGAGCAGTACCATTGCTTGGATCGGAAGCATACAGGTGTTTCTCACGTTTGCGCTGGTGAGTGACACCCCCCGCGATCCGGCGGCTGACTCCAGGGCATGTTTGTGGGGCCGCTGTTTGACTCCAAGGGCATTCATGCTCTCATGATCCCTGGAACAATCCTCCACGTGTTGGGGCTGATGTTGACATCCTGTGAGGCTCTTGACAGAACTGTTTCTGATCGCAGTGTGCAAGGAGTACTACCAGTTCCTGCTCTGCCAGGGCATCATTGGAGGTGCCGCCATCGGGCTTCTGTTCACAGGCAGTGTGACGGTTCCTTCGCAATGGTTTGCACGCCGCCGTGCATTGGCGATTGCGTCTGTTGTCGCCGGCTCGGGTGTTGGCGGTACAGTCTGGCCCATTGCCACTCACAGGTTGATCCAGCAGATAGGTACTCGCTACCACTTGGTCTCTGCTGACTGTAGGCTTCCCATGGACGATCCGCACGGTCGGGTTCATCTCGCTCGCACTTCTCATCCCCGCCAACCTCCTCGTGCGCACTCGCCTGCCTCCCAAGAAGATGCAGTCGATGCGCACCGTCCTCCGCCCCCTAAAGGAACCGACGTTTGCCCTCCTCACATTGGGAATCTGCTTTGTATTCTGGGGGTGAGTGGTCGCTCGTAACCAGTCTAACCGCAGTATCCTGACGCCGTTCTTCTTTGCCTCCACCAACGCGCTGCGTATGGGTACGAATGCGGATCTGGCATTCTACATGCTGGCGTTTGTGAATGCGGGCTCAACGTTTGGCCGCTTTGGCGCTGCCATTTCCGATTGGATTGGAAGGTACGTTGCTGGTCTTGAAGCCATCCTGACCACAGGTTTAACACTGCCATCGGCGCCTCACTCTTGTCAGGAGTCTTTCTCCTCGCCTTTTGGATGCCTCTCAACAGCACGCCGAGTCTGATTGCCTTTCTGTTCATTTACGGTTTCGCAGCAGGCATGTTCATTGCCCTTACCAACGCCGTGACTGCCCAGATCTCGAACACGTCAGAGATCGGCCGTCGCCTGGGCTTGATGTGCACTTGCATATCATTCTTCTCCCTCACTGGGCCGCCTATCAATGGCGCACTCCTTTCGGGGGCTTCAACCGCAAGAAGGGGCTACCAGAACGCTGGAGCGTTCAGCGGCGCGTCTGTTCTCTTCGGCTGCTTCCTCATCCTGTGTGCACGCAGGTACGAGACCAAGGAATGGCTCAAGGTCATTTAATAGACGTCCATCTTATCCACCACATGTAACACAGCACACCGAGCAAGAAGTCGGGCCCTCTGCCGCACATATGGAGGCTGCACGGGTTGCCAATAAGGAAGCCAAAGGAGCAACAGTTGCACAGACAGGCGCTGCTGCTCTTGGGGGTGTCGTCGACGACGTCGGTCAAGGCTCAAGTCATGACTTGCAGGCCATTCCATGGGGATGATCATAAAGTCAGGTTGAGCTGAGACGTGGGCCTAGTCAGAGTTGTCGTCACCCTTCTCGATTGTCTTGACGGTCTCCTTGGTACCATTCTCGCCATGCTTGTCGACGTGTTCTGCGGTGGCGGTAGGCCAGACGTTCATGTTGATGGAGAGGTGCAAGAAGTTGGGAGGTAAAAGGTCTGGCGACGTTACGTAAAACCCATGGCCGGAACGGCCAGAACCCACACAAACCAACAGTCAGTTTGTGTCGAATGCAGCGGTGGAATCTTGGCCTCGCCACACAAACCCAACCCACACTACCAGCATGCATGCATACGACAAAAAAGGCAGACATTCCTACTGCTGCCCCGAGTCTGTTGAGACACACCGGCTTCGGATTTGACTTGACCGGGCAGTGCCCATGTTTACTATTCGAATTAGAAAAGTAGTGCCACTGTCGAAATAGGAATTTGAATTGATCATTTCAAGTTCAGTCTTATGCCCACTTAGCAGCACGCACAGAGGACACTGCGCAGCTGGAAGCATCGACGCATCTCGTCATTACAAGTGCGAAGAATAACAGACCAGACAGGCGGGCGAGAGGCTATGTGCATGGATGTGTGGTGTACAGTGCTGCGAGTGAGAGAGGTGGGAGGTGGTGAGACTTGGGCAGGCGGCGCGTGTTCTAGAAGTCTGTCTTTCCGTGGACAGAAGAGCAACAGCCTGTCTCTGTACCCCGCCGCTTGTTCCCGGAAGCATCATTATGCGTGTCTTGGCTGTACGACACCCCGCAGTACTTGAACCCGTGCGCAAGGTTTCGGCATACATTCGGCAAGTTGTCGGTGATGGCCGGTCTTTTTGTCGCCAAGTCGGTGTTTATTCGCGACGGCTCTTCGGATATCATTGGCGGCTGTGATCAATGCTTTATGGGCAAGCAACTACCGGCGCGGCCGTGCGACTGCCTATACGGAGCTTGGCACCGACGGGAGAGCGGCTCGATGACGCAGATAAGAAGCGTATGTAGGTGTTGCAAGAATCCACCGTCACCACCAACCTAGCAATCATGAATCTCTCTACCATCCGCCAAAACGACCTCCGGAACCGTCCCCTCAAGGTCAAGGCCAAGCCTGAACACCCCACGGCGTTCACCCCGGTCCCTGTCGTCATCAACCCGCAGCTCCAGGCCAACCCCGCCGCGGGCCCCATCTCGAACAAGCTCTACTCTGGGTTCATCGAGCACCTGGGCCGCTGCATCTATGGCGGTCTCGTGGACGATCCCCGCGACCCTTCCCCCAAGGAGCTCCTGATCGCGCAGGATGACGGCACAGAGCTCACCGCCGGGCGTCTCGGCTGGCGCTCGGACGTTCAGAAGATGCTCTCCGCCGACGGCGAGCTTCGAATCCCAATGATGCGCTGGCCCGGCGGCAACTATGTCTCCAACTACCACTGGCAGGATGGTGTCGGGCCCATCGCCGAGCGTCCGCACCGTACCGAGCTCGCATGGCTCGGCAACCCCGAGACCAACGCGTTTGGCACCAACGAGTTTATCGACCTCTGCCGTGCAAACAAGTGGGAGCCATACATTTGTCTCAACATGGGCACTGGAACCTACGAGGAAGCGTGAGTTGCTAGCTACACGGTCGTGGCTCACCGTAGCCTTGCATGGCTCGAGTACTGTAACGGAACCGGCAACACGTACTGGGCCAACCTCCGCCGTAAGCACACTGGCCGCGACGAGCCTCATGCTGTCAAGTACTGGGGCCTGGGCAACGAGAGTGAGTCAGCGTGCACTGTCGTACGCCGCTGACGAGCAGTGTGGGGACCCTGGCAGGTCGGCAACATGACGGCGACCGAGTACGCAACAGTCGCGAGGAAGTGGGCCCACGGCATGAAGCTTGTTGACCCGACCATTCAGCTCGTGTCATGTGGAGAGACTGGTTGGTCCGACTGGGACCGCGAGGTCCTCCAAGCCCTCGTGCCCTTCATCGACCACCACAGCATCCACTTCTACACGATGCTGGGCTGCGACCCCGGGTACGAGTACGAGAAGAATGTGTTTGGACCCGCTGCTGCGGAGCGCGGTATCGAGATTGCCGCTGCCCTAGTCGACCTCGCCAACATTGACAACACGTTCCGCGGCATCCCTGCCCGCCAGGTCAAGATTGCCTTTGACGAGTGGAACGTCTGGGACGACAAGAAGGCCGGACCCTGCCTTGAGCAGAGGTATGATTACTCTGACATGCTCGGAGTGTGCGCTTGGCTCAACCTTCTCGTCCGCAAGCACTCGGTTGTCGAGATTGCCTGTCTTGCGCAGAGCGTGAATGTCATTGCTCCCATCATGACCACGGCGGATGGCATCATGCGTCAGACAATCTTCTGGCCGTGAGTCGTTTGAACAGACCGTGCTTACCCCAGGCTCAAGCTGTTCGCCCAGTACATGACTGGAAAGCTTCTTCAGACTCCGTCGTTCCCGGACGTCTACGACGGTCCCTCGTTCCCGAGCTTTGTTCAGCAACTCCTGCGCCCGTCCTACATCGACATGGTGGCAACGCATGACGACGGCCGCTCCAGGGTCTCGGTCCTCAATCGCCACCCTGAGCTGGACTGGACATCGGTCATCGAGATGGACGGCCCCGTCGAGGTCATCGAGCTCTACCACGACGACCTCTCGGTTGCCAACACCTTTGCGAGCGAGCCTGTCAAGCCGGTAGTCACTCGCTACTCGGCAGAGGAGTGGAAGGGACGTGTCCACACTGTCAGAAAGCACTCATGGCAGTTGATTGTCCAGGTGTAGAGTCAAAAGGAGACATTTGATGCAATCAATGGGGGATAGACTAGTCACTAGCCTCTAGCCGCATGTGGAGCCATCGTCAAAGACTAACAACACTCGGGGTCCCCCACTAACAGGACTCCAGCCTACATGAGCACTCTCTCCTCCGTAGTAGTTATCCCTTCATTCACTCAACATCCACCATCACCATGTCCATTGAGCCGCTGTTCAACTGGACCCACACGTCGTCGAGCGTAACGTCGTTCCCTCGCACCTTGTGGGACAAGGCGTCCTTTGGAATCCGACCGTTTCGCGATGAAGTGGACGACGCAAAGCACCTCGCCCTCGCCTGCTGCCAATGCTCACAAGAGTGGGACACTGTCGAGCTCTCGCGAGAGCGCTACCTTCTGGTTCTTGCAGACAAGTGCATGGAGCTGTGAGTAACTCCCTGTTCCAGTACCAGATGTGCTGACTCGATACCAGGATGGATGTCAGGCGGTGCACCGGCTACAACAGATCGAAGATTTGGGTTCTCCCAACCCTCGCCAGCTGGCGTGCTGTAAGCGAGGAGATCATCACCATCGCTATTGGAATGGTAAGCTACCTATTCCTTCCGATCTCTCAAGGGATGAAGAACGGTACTCACACTGTAGTGCAACCGCGACCCACCCGAGTCTGTCTCGAACCAACAGCGCCACGAGTTCCTCGTAGCAGTGATGGAGATCCACTACTCGAACAAGATGGACGCATACGAGGAGCTCTCGCTGTCCACCAAACGAGTTGCCCGATCCACTGTCATGCCAGTCGTGCACGCCATCCCCCTACCGCCTCCTCAGACGCTGGTTAGGAGCACAAGCATGAACAGTATCGCGCCCCTGGCCCTCGCAAAGGTGGCGGGCATCCACAAGAACATTGCAAGGCGGTCCGCCGCTGTGTATCAGCGCTCTTGGAGGATGGTGTCCGGTGCGTCTGAAGCAAGTTGGAGTGGCTCGTCCGCCGACAACAGCATGGACGCGGTTCGGACTGAAGACCTGTTGGTTGAGACCAATGACGACGGACTCAAAGTCGCTCCAGATCTGGCTTCCGCGGAGGTCGTCTCCTCGGCAGACAACTCTCCGACACGCGTGTGATGAGCGCCCATTACAGGTGGTCGGCAGACAGTATCTGTGGTTCTAGGGGGCCCGACTGTGTGGCGCGGAGTGAGAAGGGTTGTGTACGAGATTGCGCGAGCTAGGAGTAACGGGAGTGAGAAGTGTGTGAGTGTTAGCGACAACGGGGTAAGAGATCCAAGTTGTGCGTGGACAGTATGTATGTATGCAGCCGTGTTCATGTGAACGGGCATGAACGGAAGAGCAGAGCACGAGGAGAACAGTCTGACACGAGCTCAGGACCACAGGGCTCATTCGATCTTCCAGGATGTGGTCGGAACGCATGCCACGCACCTTCACTTCGAGCCCGTTGCATGGGCAGTGCGCAGCGCATGCAGTGCAGCGCAGCGTATGCGTTCACTGTATGCATGTCCGGGCATCCCAGCGGCACAGACCTGGTCACGAACAACCCAGCAGCGCAGCAGGGCACCCCCCGCTCTGAAACGGCGCTGGGATCCAGTGCAGGGCTTGCGGCCGGGCCGCAACGAGGCAGGATCACGTGCAACAATCGATTACATGCGTACAACTAGTTCCTCCATGCCCGCCGAATATCCTTGGCCATGTCCTCCTCGAGACGCTCAATCTCCCTCGTCGACGAGCGGTAGTCGGCGTGCAGCCGCTGGCAGTGCACGTTGGTGGCGGCGCGCTCCTTGCGCAGCACCTCAATCTCCTTTCCAATGAGCGACGCCTTGAGTTGCAGCTCCTCGAGGGCGCGGGACTTGGTGCCAATGTCGCGGCTGAGATCGACGAGACGCTGCTCTGCCGCCCGCCGCTGGCCTTCAAGAGTCGTCGCCCGGGTCCGCGCCTCGGACAGTCGGCGCTCCTTTTCGGGGCGCGGCCAGTCGTCGGTGCCGGTGCTGGTGCCCGTCAAGGAGGGCGAGCTGGCGTTAGAGATGTGCCGTGGCGGTCTGTTGTCACTTACACAACGCGCTGAATGCTGGGAGAAGAAACTGTGAATGGGTTGGCGGTGGTCATGGTTGGTGTTGAGGAATCGACAATGATGTGGGCCCAGCATCTTAAATGGTCTGCGATTGCGCGGTTCCCAGGCATTGTTCGCTAGGGCCCGCATTGACCAGATCCTATGGGCCGGCTATCTCAGGTTGGAGCCCGGCCGCGTTTGCCACCTCGTGAACGCGCTGGATGAGGTTCTGCAGTCGATATGGCTTGAGCATTACTAAAGTCAGCGACCAACACAAACCTCGTGCGCACTCACCGTCGTCAGCACCCGCCTCCATCGCAGCATCGGCATGGCTCTGCCGCGCGTTGCCCGTGAGCACGATTACAATCTGTCGCGGGCGAATCTGCGTGCGCTCGACTTGGCGCAACTGCTTGATCGCAGTCATGCCGTCCATGACGGGCATTTCGAGGTCCATCAGGACGACGTCAAACTTGCTCGCAAACATCTTGTCGAGGGCCTCCTGACCGTTGTTGGCCACTGTCATGAGTGAGTGAGTGGGCATGTGGGGASWSTCWCCKTCGCAGTRCATCMYCTAGCYTGACAMYCYRCSKCKTTAGCACASYCTGGTTGMYCTTGTYGTCWTCMACCACGAGGACGTTTAGCTTGCCCAGKCSAACCSSGCSGCGGCAGCSSCATCTSGRRSMAGSWCKACTCKGSGKKCGAGKCCCCGACTTCATGGCTCGGGCCTTGATGAAGAACCTGAACGTGCTTCCCTTGCCCTTTTCGCTCTCCACCTCAATATCGCCCTCGAGGAGCTGTGAAATTTCTAGGGTCAGCACTGAGACCGACCGCACGGTGCTCACTCTTGCAGATGAACAGCCCCAGGCCCGAGCCGCCGTACCGCGTGTGAATCATCTTGTTGCCCTCTGCGTGTGTGAGTGGACGCGGCAATGTGAACGTACGGTGGAAGCGCTTGAAGATAATGTCGAGCTCGTCGTCGTCCATGCCAGGTCCGGTGTCCGAGACACTGATGTAGAGGTACACCGGCGTGTCCTCGCCAACGGCGTGGGGCGCAGTCTCCACCGGGAGCTGGCATCCCTTGGTTGGTGGGCTCAATGACGCGTCGTACCGCACCTTGATCACACGCTTCTCCATGCCGTCGGTAAACCGCATTGCGTTGGAAATGAGGTTTGTAACGATCTGGCCGACGCGTACCGGGTCCGTCTTGACTGCCGAAATCTGTATTTCCTCAAATGTTGGACCAATCTCCAGCACCAACGTAACGTCCTTGCTCTTCGCTTCCGACGCAAACACCGCGATGCCGCGCTGCGCCGCCGTGCGAACGTTCATCTCGACGTCGTGGAGCGACAGCATGTCCAGCTGGATCCTTGCGAGGGAGAGAACGTCGGCGGCGATGCGCTCCTGGACGAGTCCGCACTGGTATATGCCTGCGTCAGAAGTATCGATGTAGGGCACTCACTTTCCAGTGCTCCAATGTCCTCCTCAATCTCCGCGAGGAGCTCCGCCGACGCAGTAAACGGCTTGCGGGACTGTAGCTGGAGGGCCAGTTTCTCCAGGTTCTGCTGCACCATCGAGGAGCACTGCAGAATCGCCGATACCGGAGTGCGGATCTCGTGCGATGTGAGGTCCACGAGCAACTCCTGTTGTCGTCGAGACTCCTCTGCCTCGACTCTTCTCCGCTCTGCGTCCGAGATGCGATTCTCCGCTTCGGTAACGTCGGTGACGCACACCAGCATGCCCTCTAGCGTTGGATCCACGAGGTCGAGACGGATAAACTTGCCCTGTATGAATCTGCCAGTCTTCCACCGCCAGCTGGCCGTCACGATCGCCTCGTCGCCGCGCAACAGAGACTCCCACAGCGTGGCCAGCGGCTCCCGATCCTGTTCGTCGATAATGCGGCCCCACGCGGTTGGGTCCTCCACGAGTTCCTGTGCTGTCACAGCGGCCGGTTCGAGATATGCCTGGTTGGCGTAGACGACGTTGCCGACCTTGTTCGTCCGCAGGATGCCCGCCGTACAGTGGTCCGACAGCAGCTTGAGCTCCTTTTCCCTCTGCGCAAAGCGGAGCTCGAGATCGGCGCGTCTCTTGCCCATTTGCATGTTGAGGTGGACGTGGGCGACGAGCTCGCGGGACTTGAACGGCTTGAGGAGAAAGTTGTCGGCACCGGCGAGGATCGCTTCCGCGTGCGCAGAGTTGTCGTGCGCGCCAGTGAGGACAATTACGGGGATCAGGCTCGTCTCTGGCTCTCGCTTGATGCGGACGAGCAGCTCGTGCCCGGTCATCCCAGGGAGCATGAGATCGGTGAGCACGAGGTGCACTTTCTGCACATGCAGCAGCTCAAGCGCTTCCTCGGCGTCGCCCGCCTCCAGCACCCTACAGAACGGCGCAAACACCATCCGGATGTAGTTGCGCGTCTCGCGGTTGTGGTCGACGACTAGCAAGACGTCGGAGCGTTCAAAAAGCAGGCCGTCAGAGTACTCGCCAGCGAACATGGGCGCGCCATCCGTGTCGTCGTCCCGGTAGAGCGACCATGCCGCCATGGCTGCTTCCCTGCCGTACCCCGCCAGCGTCACAACGGAACGGATCTCGCCGTCGGCCTTGTGACACATTGGGAACCTGGCGGTGAACGTAGACCCGTGGTCAAACAAGAAGGATAGCTCGCCATCGTGGAGCCTAACCATCTCTCGGGCGAGGGCAATGTGGACGCAGCTCTCGTCCCCGGCAACCGACATTGCTGACGGTTCGTATGTCTGCTCCATAAACTCCCGGGCAGATTGCGGGATGCCGGTTCCAGTGTCGCTCACGGACAGGTTTGCCCAGCGAGCGCCGTCCCGCAGCTCGTACTTGAGCCGCACTGTGATAGACCCAGAGTGGGTGTAGTGCAGAGCGTTCGAGATCAGCGTCGAGATGATGGTTTCTTGCAGCACGAGGTCGGCTGACGCCAGCTCGGGCGACATGTCCACGTCGACGATAAACTCGAGCCCCATCCTCTCCAACGTGGGGCGGAAGACTTCCGCCACCTGCGTGACGAACGGGCCCAGCGCGGTGCGCACAAACTTTGGCCGCAACCGCCCCGCCTGCATCCGGGAGAAGTCGAGAAGTGTGCCGACAATCTGCTGCAGGCGGCGGACGTTCCTGAGCGCCAGTGTCAACCATTTCTTCTGCACCACGGAGAGCGGCGACGACAGCAGGTCCTCGAGTGGGCCAACCATCATGGTCAGCGGGGTCCTGAACTCGTGCGCGGCGCCCTGGATAAGCATCGTTTTTGCACTCTTAAGCTGCTCCAGTTCCGCTTGGCGCTGCGCCTCTGACTCGATCGCACGGATCGAGTTGAGCGCGTTGCTGAGTGTCCCCTGCATGCTGAGGAACCAGTGGGTGTAGTCTGGGTCCATTGTGCGGTGGACGTTGACGCCAATGATGAGCACGGCATGCGCGACGTCGTCCACCCGCTCGCCAACCAGCGGCACAATGACCGCCTGGTCCGGGAGTCGCTTCCAGAACCGCACCGGCATGTCGGCGACAATCTTGCTGCAGTCCTCGACGAGCACACACTTGCCGACCGACAATGCGTGTGCTATCGGCCAGTGCGTCATGTCGCTGCTCGTCTCCATGCTGCTCTTGCAGTCCTCCCGTCGTATTTCGGTGAGGTAATCGATTCGTATACTCGCTGGCGCCGCAGCATGCCCGGCCGGAACGCCAATGCTCGATTTGAGGGTGAGGTCGACAGCCGAATCAGCGTGGATATCGTACGCCACCGCAAAGGGGACATCTGCTGGATTCTGCTCCAAAACGTCCATGACGGAGCGGAAAAACTCTTCGGATGTCGTCACTGCCCGAAGCTTGTCCAATAGCTCATGTGTCGTCTGCAGCCGCCTTGTCGCCAAGACACAGTCCGTCGTATCAGTGGATGTGTTGTATACGCCAATCACGTCGTCGCCGTCGAATATCGGAAAGTACGTCCACGAGTAGTACTTTTCAATGCCGTGTCCACGGGGGCCAGTGTTGTTGAACAGCTGGTGATTGTCGTGGTGCAGTGTGTGCCCCTGCATGCACTTTGACGCGAGAGGATACAGCGCATCATCCCATACACCCTCCCACGTCACGGCCGCGGGCTCGCCCCAGACGATCGGATGCAGGACGCTCTCGCAGTACGCCATGTTGCTGCTGTCAGCCCAGGTGCTGCCTCCGACACTCACTAGATCGAGTTCAGATCTGGTCCGGCCCAGATCACATCTACTGTTCGGCTCCTGAACGCCTTGCGGCAGAACGCTTTCAGCGCCGGCGACCACTGCTCTGTCGGCCCCAGCGACGTCTGTGACCAGTCGACGGCGGCAAACTGCTTTTCGCACTGGATCACAAAGTCGGGGTTGTCGACCTCGCCGCTCTCGTCGGCCTCGCTCCTTTGTGGTGCCAAGAACAGACTCGGCTTGTCGCGCGCGCCGATGCGTTGCCGCGAGCCCATCCCCGAAAGTGATGACCCATTTGTTGCCGTTGAGCGCCCATCGCGACATGCCAGTGTTGCGGTGACTATCCACAAGTCCGGGTGTGTGCTGCGCGTCTTGGCCAGGAGGTATTCTCCGTGGGCCAAGTGGTCACTTGAGCCGCCGAGCCACGACGCAAGCTCGACGGGGTCGCAGGTACTCCACTGTTTGTTTGCCCAGACGACGGCCGACAGCTGCGAGCTTGCGATACACGCGGGAAAAGGGTACGCCTGGCGGAGGTGAGCATGTGGGCAATGTTTGTCTCACTTTGAGGAACCCCTCGAGGTCGCCGATGCCCGTGGGGAAGATGGCTGGATGACTCTTGGCTGGCGCATCCATGGTGGTGGTGGTGGTGGTGGTGGTGGTGGCAAGAACGAGAACGAGTTTGCAGAACAAGGAGATAACATTGAGGATGGAGTCGGGGTGTGGAGATCCCCTGTGTTCCGGAGCCCTGCCGATAGAGGCGAAATAATGATCCCGGGCTGGCTGGTGCAAGGATCACATAAGATCAACAAAAACTCTAATTGCGCCAGCTGACCCCGCCCTAGCCTTTAAGGAATGCATCAAACAGGTGCTGATCGGGGTGGAACAGCCAGTTGTCGAGTAATTCTCCGGGGAGGGTGAACAAGGACTCTGCCAGGGCTGGATCCACAACCAGGGGAGGCGATAGCGGCGGCGGAGCCTCGGCGACTGTCTCAGGCTGCAGCATGTCGTTCAGCATCGCCTGCTCTGCGCCGGTCGTTTCCTGCTTCATAAATGCGTCAATCCGCTCCACATGGTCAAACACCCGTGCACTGACGTTGGCGGGATGTTTGAGTGTAGATTCGAGCAGGGCAAGCAGTGATGCAAGTTCGAGGCTGGGGACGGTTAGTCAATGATCGAGGAGGGCAGTCACCCACAGAATTTGACGAATACGCAAGTATCCAGATAGAGTGATGGGTGATTGCACGGCCGTCCCGAGAAGTGCGCCAACAGCGGCCAGTTGTTGCAGCTGGGGTTAGACAGATCTCGATGCAAGTTAGATCTCGATGAATATCGCACGCACCAGTGGCGCACTGATTGCTTGCATGTACGCAGCTGGAATTGTTGCCAGAGACTCGAGAAGCTCTCCTGCGACCGCGCACCGTTCAGTAATGCCCATGTCACTTGCGACGGCGATCGCCATGCGCACCGACTGTGGTCAGCCACAGCTCGCACAACGCTCTCACCTGAAGTGTGCATGTCAGGTTGGCTTGCTGGAACCCATAAATGTCCTCGCTTGGGTTGCCGGTCACTGCTCGCGCCGTCTTGAAGATTGCAGGGAGCTTGTCATAGATGGCGCGAACAGGTTCCCACTGCGGCACGCGGATTTCGTGGTATGATCCGATAGAGGTTCGGAGGTGCATGGAGGCATAGTCCACGGCGGCCTCTGCGGCCCGGTACAGATCAGTCACGGCGTTCCAGCCTTCGATCCAGCCGGTCACCTGTGAGCCCTCGTCGATGTAGTCAGGGTACTTTACGCTGGCGAACCAACTGCGGTGGTGCGGCATACATTGCCAGACCGCCGAGATGAAGATGTCGTGTGTAAAGGCGGACCAAAACTAGAGTCAGCGGGAATAGACCTAGGTATACACACCAGTGCTCTGAGTTCTTGGCGCTCGTGGTCCTGGAGGTCTTGCGGCCAGCGCGCCTCGTCGTGAAAGTGGAGGAGGCTGGAGAGGGCCATGTAGCGGCCCATGATGGCGTGACTCTGCTCAATGTCGCCATTCTGCATCGCCAGGACACACAAGAGGTAGGACGCGCGGAGGTCATCAAAGCACGGGGGGCGGCCGAGGGGAAAGTTGGGCACGGCGGCCATGGCGGCGGTGTGCAGAGCTTCCGAGTCGTATTCGACCTTGCTGTCTGGCAGCGAGAACGAGGCACCATCTCGGATGCGTGCGGATGCAATGGCACAGACCACGAGCACTGTCGCGCGGAAACCTGGGTCTGTCAAGTATCGCTTTGCGTGGATGTCTGCGGTAAAGTGCGGCCAGCTGAAGAAGCAGTAGCTAGCGTCAGGGAGATAGATGTGCCAAACCTCGTACTCACATGCCATAGAGCACCGCACGGTAGGCATCGACGAGGTAGAGGACGGCATCGTGCTCGATAGGGAACTCTGAGCGCTTTCCCTTTGCCTGTGGAGGTGAGATGAGAAGTGTCCAGGGAGGGAGAGAGAGATAGCTGCTGCGATACGCACGCCTCGCTTGCCCTGCGGTCGGTCATAGGTGCAAGCGTCACCATAGTCTATGCAAGTCTGGCAGTCGGGCCCGTCTGATGGGGCACATTTGCGGCCGAGTCTGTGGCACCTGTCGCATGCCCGCTTCGTGTCAGCGCGTCTGCCTCGAGTGCCACTAACGCACAGAGATACGCTTTCTCTTGAGGCCGAACGATGCCGAGGCCGAAGCCGAAGCCGATACCGAGGACGACATTAGATGGAGGGGAGAGAGAGAGAGATGCAGATGTTGAGGAGATGCAACCGGTTTAACCGCTTTAGCAGGTTTGTTGCCGCCCCAGTGTGCCAGTGCGTCATTGCCCCACCATCCAAACATTTGCTTCCGCTCGTCACCCAGCAAAAGCATTGCATACGTAATATATGATCGGCTCGATCGACCTTTCTGTACAACCTCTAGAACACGTAGCGAAAGTGCTTGTTCTCATCGTCAGCTCTCAGCTCTCCACAACCCCATGTACTCACCTCGCGATCAGTAAGGTCCCTCTCCCCAGCAAGCTTCCGCTCATAGTCCTGCGCCTCCTCGGACAGCCCCAGCGCGAGCGCAGCACGGTCCCGGCGCCGGTTCTCCCACGCGTAGTAGCCCCACCACACGAGCATCAGCGCAATGTTGATGAACATTGTGATCGCACACCCTGTCAGGCCCTTGAGGTACTTTGGCGCGTCGCTCGGCCGGAAGATCTGGCTGCCGATGATGTTGCCTGCACAGTACGTCATGAGCGACGTCGCGCTGAGCCACGCCTTTTTGGTCCGCCCCGCCACGTTGATGCTCATGAGCGGCCACAGCATGAACATGGCGGTCGCAAACACCGAGGTGAGAATGTAAACGCCCCACTTTGTCCACATTGGCGTGCTCGCGGGCGCGAGGCCCGTGAACAGGAACGCGGCGCACGAGATGAGCGTCGCGAAAATGGCCCACGGGAAGCGCGAGCGCGGCGCGTACTGAACCGAGATTGCGGGGACAATGACAAACACAAAGCCAATCGCCTGAGTCGGCAGGCCGTACAGGATCGACTCGAACGCCGTCAGGCCCATGCCCATAAAGACAAGCGAGCCGAACGTGGTGACCGCGCCGTTGGGGATCGTGACGAGAATGTTGAACAGAATAAAGAGGTAGTACTGCGGGTCCGTAAAGCACTCGCGCACCTGGGCCCACTTCCACGGATGCTGCTCGCCGCCGCCGGCTGCAGGTTAGCCCGCTCGTTGCGGTAGTAAACAGCAGGAGCACTCACTCGCGTTGGAGACGATACGCGCGCTCGCGATCGCCTTCTCGCGCTTTGACAGCCACCACACCTCCTTGGGGGTACCGATGATGAAAAAGTCGACAACTCCGACGGCCACAGTCAGGCCGCCGAGGAACAGGTTGATGACCCGCCACGGCGCGAGACCGCCGCTCTTTTGGGTAGCGAGAGCGATGTAGTACACACAGACGGACGAAATGATACCGAAGAACGTGTTCATCGCGTAGTAGCATCCTTGTCTGAGGGTCTGCTCGCGGCGGAGGTACCAGGACGATGTGAGGATCGCAAAGCCGGGGATGACGACGCACTCAAAGACACCGAGAAATACGCGGGTGGCGGCGAGCTGGGCGTACGTGTTGCATGCGCCGAGGAGCATCACCATGGCGCCCCACATGATGATGCAGATGGATAACGCGCGGCCGAGCGGGAAGCGCTGGATGACAAAGGACATGGGGATTTGGGCGACGCCGTACGCCATGTCTACAGAGTAAGTGTCTTTCCTGTCCAGCAAGGAATTGTGTCTGGAGGAGAACACGCACAGAAAAGAGTAGTGAGGTTGGCATATTCGTTGCCGACGAGCTTGGTGTCCTGTCTCAGGCCCTCTCCGTCAGTACAATCCTTCTTCGAGACGCACGAAGAGGACGCCGCTCGACAAGCTCTGCTTGTCCGCGAACTGAAGTCCAAAGCTTATCATAAGCATGGGCTGGAGGTTAGCGCAGCTTGCAGAGAGGGCATACGAGAAGGATTCTGGGAAGGTCAGTGAACTGCGGGCCATCCAAAGTGTCACTGTTGTTTGGGGAGGTGCTTATTTTCATTTGTATTTTATTGTATTTTATTGTGACAATGGATAGCGCATACCCCAATACTCACAGATCAATCTTGCGCATCACGCGCGTGTACTCCTCTGGCGTGTAGTCGTCTTCAGCCAGGATGGCCTTGTCGGCCTCGGCGAGGTCCGTCGTCTCGGTTCGCTCGAGGACCCTGATGGTGAGATCCTCCTTGCTGCCGCCCTTGCTATCGACAAGAGTGGGAGACATGGTGGATGTGTCTTCCTGTATACAGAGTTGTCCAGGTGTGGGTGAGGAAGCTGTAGGGGTAAAGGCCCAAGTGTTGGGCTACAAGGGGTGCAGGTTGTCGGCTCGCGAGCTTGATGTGGCGGATCACAGCACTGTCAAGCGGCCTATATACTAAGGGTGGCTTTCGATATCTTCTCATTCCTCCATTTCCGGAAGCCACCCCTGTATCATCGCAGTGATATGACAGCTCCACATTCCTTCACTAGACATGTAACTCTCATCACCACAGAAACAAGTGATTGCGCTTCCTCTCGTGTCGATAACGCATTGGAAAACACGATCAGCCACAGTCGTGTCGCGAATCTCGTTTGAATGCCGACTAGATTGTGCCCTCGACGATGCGTCAGGGCCCTGCACCCTACTCTGTCGGCCCCGCATCTGAGCTCATACTGAACGTCTACTTGAGGGAGATAACCAGACGACAGGCTGATAAGTCGCGCGACATCAGGTTGGAAAAGTGGCGGATATTGGTTTTCCGCCGCACGGCGCCCGACGCCGAGGGCGACGATATGGAGATAGGGGTGGCACGGGGGGCTACGACTTATCCGATGTCAGAGGTGGGGGGGGGGGGGGGGGGGCTGATGCGGTGAGATGGCGTCGGTGCAGGGGACGCCAGCTCGCAGGATCGCGTCCGCAGCGCTCGCATGAAGCGGCAGCGCGCTCTGCAGCAGCGGTGCAGACAGCAGACAGCCCGCGACGGGGGTGAGACCGGTGCGGTGCGGTGCGGGCGGGCCGGCAGATGTCTCGCCGCCAAGACCGCATCTCTCCGCCTCTCCACGCCGTCCACTGCTTCCTCCGCCTCTGCGGCAGTGCAGGGGCGCCATGTGCGCTGTCTTGCATTTGTCGCTAGCGGCCTCATCCGGAACAGACGTCCGGTGATGCGGCATGCTGTGCCGCTTATCTTCTTTCGGCCGATCTGGCTGGCCGGTGGGCTGAGACTCGTCGCGCGCCGCCGCCACTGCCACGGCGTCCACTCGATGCTGCGCCTCTCCCTTTGTCAGCAACGCCCTCCGCCCTCCCCCGTTAAGCCACTCGTCCCCTGACACCTCGGCCGCGCGCCTTGGTGTTTGGCGTACTGGATGCCCGCGGCAGGTAAGCACACGGGGATGAAAGCATGATGCAAAATATCAAGGGCAACGTGGCGGAGTGGTTAACGCGATTGACTCGAAATCAATTTCCTTCGGGAGCGCATGTTCGAATCATGCCGTTGTCGTCTTGTTTTTGTTTTGGAGTGGAGTCCTTCGTCTGTGCCTCTGTCTCTGTCTGCCTTTTGCTGTGCCTCTGAAAGACAGAGGAAGCCTACCAGATATCGGGGTCGGAGAGAGACTGCAGCGGCGCAGAAGATCGACCAATGGTCATTCGACGTCGGGCTGATCACGTGCAGTTGCGGTCTACCTACACCTGCTTACCCTGCACTGTGGCTGGCCGCCCAAAGATACACCAGCAATGATAGCGTTGTACTTCATCTCACCAACGGCTGCCAACTCGCGACACCACCTGCAGCGACAGCGACAGCAACACCGGCCGCCCCGCCAACTGTATCACCAAGATCATACCGGTACCGCGACCGCCACCGACACGATGCCAAAGCACCCCATAACGCTCGCCGTCTTCATGGCCATGACGCTGATCCCGCTCGGGTACTGGGTCATGCACGAAGATGACGCTATGCTGATTCTGATGGCCATCTCCGGGCTCATTGGCGGGTGCGGCCTGTTGATCTGGTTCGTTATGCCGACAGAGGATTCTACCTCCGAGCGCAAGACGCACGTGAACGCGCACGGCGACACGGTGCTGTCGATCCCGTCGGCGCTCGCGCCGCTGCTGCTGCACCCCGACTATGCGCCGCTCCTCGACGCGCAGGCGCGCAGAGGCGGCCTCCCGGTGCCGCTCCCTGCCGACATGCTCCGCCTCGTCATCCAGGTCGCCGACGAGTACCTCAAGATTGACGGCATGGGCGACCGGCACGTGGTGAGGCAGTTTGTCCAGGCCGCGTTCCGCGCCACCTGGCGGCTGCCGGAGGACGGCGCACCTGCTGCACGCGGGGCCGAGAAGGTCTAGGCTGCGGGGCCCGACCTAGGGTGTGCAATACATACATCCATACATGGCTAGATGTACAGATGCGTGTGGTCGAGGAGAGGATGGCGGTCCCGTGGAGGCGGCATGGCGGGCGGAAGCGTCGGGCGGCGCTCCGCTGCGGCAACCGTCTCTGCAGAGGGCCCGGCAGCTGCAGCTGGTCTCGTCCAGTACGCTGGCATTTCGGGAGGGTGCAGGCTGGTGCAACGATCTAGCCCACAGGCTCACAAAGTGACCAGTATCCTGATGTCATCGTCCATACGGAAAGGAGCACAGCTGCCGAACGTAGATTGCAGTATGAACAACCCAACACTTGACGAGCTTGACACTCTTGACCCACGCGCTGCCAGCCGGACCACTCACCGCCAGTCGGACCACTGATATGGCTGGCTGATCGATGCGCCGGCGGTCCACGGCGCTCTGCCGCTCCCAATCTCGCCGGGGCAGCTCCGTGCTGCTTCGATGCCGTTCCACGCTTCCCCTCCCGTTCTCTCCTTGTTGTTTAACTGCCTAGTACTGGAAAAAGGCGGCTCTCTCTCTCTGAGAGAGAGAGAGACCTGGACGAGTTAGGAATCGAACCAAAGACCTTGTCAATGAGATGGAACAACCAGTGCTAATGACACGCTCTACCAACTGAGCTACACGCCCCAGATGCACGCTTGTTGTGGCGTACTCTCGCGTCGATGCTGTTGGCCTCTCAGTGCGTGCATGCTGCGTGGCATACCCGAGGTGTTGGCACCTGTGGACTATGCTGTCAGTGCGATGAGGCAAGAGGTGTCGCGGAGCACAGAGCAAGTGGAGGAGGGGCGGCACTTTCATGAGCAAGACGCGCTGGAGTGACGATCGTCTGACGACGAGCAAGACACTTGCTTCACGAGAAGTCAGTAGGTCAGGAGGGAGGTTGGACACCGTTAGATAGTGTAACATGCAGCACGGCAGCATACTCATTGACAGAATGGTGGTTGTCCAACACGGCGCTGTGCGCAGCGTCCAGCAAGAGGGGAGGGAGTGGAAGGTGGCAAAAATCCAGACTAGACCAGGTGCGCGCCTGATTTTTCATCTTCTCATCCTTTCTCGTCACTCTTGATTCCTCTCTCTCACTCCTCTTTCATTCCCCTCCCCCTTTCCGTTTCCATCTCCCTCCCCACTTCCATCCCCCTCCCTGTCTTTTTTTCATCCCCTTTATTCTTGACTTTACCGTTTACGCTGACTCTCCCCCTCTCTTCATAGCTCCTCGCCAACTTCACCCTCCTTTTCAACACTCCTTGAGCGACCTTCCTTCCCTCCCCGTTTCCCAGGACACCCACTGTACCATACACCATACGAACGTAACGACATACACCACAGAGACCTCTTCTCCAACTCCCAGAATGCTGCTCGCTAACGGGTGCGACGGGCTGCCCATGTCCAGCCCCGTCCACCTCGCCACCAGCCCGACGCCGGCAGGTCCATCCGCCCCCCCTCCGTCTCCTGAGCGCTCCCCCACACCGCGTCAGACCAGCACCGCCTTTACCCAAGACACGGTCCTTGATCTCTACATTGCGCACGCATACCTAGAGTCTCTGCGCCAGCAGGTATGTACGAGGTCCGGGTCGTGGAATTCCTTGTTCAGCTCCAAGCTGCGACTCGGCTGACATCAGAATCTTCTCTCCCACGCCTGGAGCGGCCTCGTCGCCGGCGGCCTAGCCCACCAGATTGTCAAATGGTGAGCTCAAAAACAATAATAGAAGCTCACACCAGCTTTCAGTACTGCATGGCTGTCGACCAGTGCCACAACCCCAGCGAGGACGTGCTCACGTTCCTGGCGCAGAGGCTCTCTGAGCAGGTAGGTGTGCCACAACAGTAACCGCTCACCCTCAGTACCCCATGTCTACAATCTTCGAGACGCTCAAGGAGAGCTCCCAGGCTGAAATCGTTTCCTGGGCAGTGGTGCTCGCCACTTCGACCCTCGACGCGTCTGGCCAGACTGTTGCCAGCCCCGCGCCTGCGTACCAGGCTCCTCCCTCCCCGTCCACGACGATATCTGCCGGCGCTTCGGCGACCCGCAGGAATGCGACCCTCAACAGTCCTCTGCAGATCTTTTCTAACCGGTTCTTAGGCTACTGCCGCGGAGCCTTCGAGGACAGTTTCCCAGCGCCCAACAGTGCTGCCAACGGGTCGGGAATCGGCGCCCATCTTTTCTCTGCCGGCCACCTCGGTCCCTGCACCACACCAACCGTCGTCCCCGGAAACCTAAGCCTGCGGGGCAATCTCGACCCCCCGCTTTTCTCGACAGCGGGATCGCGGCAGTCGTATTCTTGGCTCGAGGCGACCAATCATTCGGCCACACCCGCCATTCCAGCCCTCTCCTTCACCGGCCCCACCGGTGCCACACCTCCCGGCGTAGAGAAGACCATCTCGAGCACTCTGCCGATCAACATTCCACCCATGCACTTGTACCTTCCGGCCACGGGTCCCGCTATCCTCTTACCCCCGCCCATGTGGCCGCCTGTGTCGACCCCTCTCCGCAAGCCCACAGCTCTCGAGCACTTTGAAGGAAACCGCCGGGCCTTCTCATCTGGTCGTTCGGCGAACGGTGCTCGGAATCTCCAGGCGGCGCCTCTGGCGAGGTCGAGTAGCTGGTCGTACGGCACCCAGTTTACCCCCACGCGGCCCAGCCCGCTTGGCTTGAGCGCGCCTCTGCCGTCGAGCTCCCCACTTGCTTCAAACACCCCAGGCCATTTCACGACCCCCCAGACGGGTGTAGCTTTCCTTCCTATCAGCACGCCAAAGTCTTCTCATCTGCCCTCGTTTCCTCCGGGCAATGATGACGATAACACCCGTCTGGAGAGCCTTACAGACACCCCCCCGGTCTCAAAGGCCCCCAAGGCCCCCAAGGCCCGCCGCAAGCGTGCGCCCCGTGTGTCCAGTGGTGGCCCCGCTCGTACTCGTACTCCTCTGGCTCCGCGTCACTCGAATGATATTGTCAGCGCTTCTGCTGCCCAGAAGCCTGCGCCCGCCCTCAAGCCCAAGCCCCCTGCGAAGCCTACGCCCAAGGGCAAGAAGCGCAAGTCGAACGCCGACGAGGACGACTATGTTCCGGGAGAGCTGTCCCACACCGACACCGAGAACGAACCCACGTTCACCCTGCCCAAGCCCAAGGTGGCCAAGCGGTCGTCGACTGGCCTCGCACCAGCGAGCCGCACCGCCACGCCAACGACCCGCAGCACGCGGCGTGCCACTGGGCAGTGATTGCCGCAATGCGGCAGGGCACGACACTGATGATTCTGATGATTTCCCCCGACTGGCCCAAGCGCATCGTGAGCCGCGTTCCATGTCATGACCCGGATGACCTGTGATGATGCGGACGATAGTGTAGTTGATGACGAGTAGCATGTAGCAGTAGCAGTAGTAGCGATACCCGCCCCTCTGTTGGCAGAGACCCCTCCACGCTTATGCCTTATGAATAGGATAATGTACCCGAGAGCGACGTTCCCGCTGGCCCGGGAACGATTCTGCATGCGGTATACAGCATGGCTCATCGTTTGCCCGTTTATCGCTGAGCCCACTCGGACATCTGCGAGCTGTGAGGCGGGGTGGGGGCGACTCGGTCGCTGGCTGTGTGCCACTTGTCTGGAGATCTGCGGTCTGTGCCTCGGTGGTCTGCGCTTCTCTGGGCGCGCCTTGCGTCATAGTGGCATCATCGCCTCTCGCTGCATCCCTGTCCACCACCTCTTCCTCCGGCGGCACCAGCGTCGGGGATGCGCATGGAGCTGCCCCCTATCTCCGTAGGAAGCTGTGCGTGAGTAGGGGCCTTGTCTCGGACATACATGCCTGCTGCTGCGCACTCCGGCGGGGGTGGTCGTAGTGTCGCAATGTCCGCTGTCCGATGGCCAGCTGCGTGCTGCGTGCGGCTGCGGAATGCGCAATGATGCCACGTGTAATTGCTTCCGTAAAAGGCACCCCCCCCCCCACTCTTGGCGCGTTCCGCCAAGTGTGAGCAATGTGGGTGGACCCTGGGCCCTGGACCCTGAGTCCCGCCACCCCGCCCGCGCTCTCCCACCTCTCCTTCCTGCCCCCGCCCGGGGGGCATTGCCGCCGCCGCCACCACCTCCCACACCGGACACTGGACAGACACTGGCGCGTTTTTCATCATTTCACCCCTTGTTCACATTGCTCCATCATCCACCATCTCACCCCCCATCACAACAACATGTCACTACAGCTCCTCGCCATCGCGGCCCTCCTCGCAACAGCGAGCCCCGCAGCAGCCACCACGGTGTGCTACGACCGCTACAACCGTAAGTCTAGTCAAGACAAGGCGCCGCGCAGAATGTGGAGGCGGACGCTCGCAAGGGATCGGCATGTGGTGCACGCGCGTCGCCACCCGTGCTTGTTTGCGCATCTCGCGTACGGTGCGATCCGCCATCTCGTCAACCCGCACCCGCTTCTCATCCTCCCCCGGGCTCGGAGACGTCCTGGTCCGAGCAGCAGCAGCGGCGACCAGCCAACTCTGACACTACGGGGAGATGAGAGTCGGCGCCGAGCGTGACGCTCCAGTTCAATCGCAACACCCGCTGGATACTGATACTGATACTGACCGCAGGCTCCTACTACCGCTGTCTCTCGGCCGGCGAGCGCATCGCCATCGGCGTCTGCGTCGGTGTCGGCGTCTTCCTCATCTTCACCGCCTGTGGCATGATGCGCCGTAGGTAAGTATGAGGATCTGAAACTTGCCGACTTGATGCAACTCCCGGACTCCCATGTTCCGCCTCCACCTCCCCGTCCACCCACTGACATTTCTCAGGCAGATCAAGGCCAAGATGAGCCAGTACCGCCCCCCGCCTCCCCAGACCATGACTGGTGTCGCGAGCGCGAACCCGTACGCCAACAACCCCCCGCCCCCCGTCGGCGCGTACGGCAGTGGCACGACCGGCACGTACGGCAACATGTCTGGCGGCTACTCGGGCGGCGTCGCACCCCCCGCCAACTCGTACCAGCCTCAGGGCAACACGGGTCTCGCGAGCCAGTACTACGGCACCGACAAGTCGGGCCCCGCGACGGACATCAAGGGCACCCCGATGAGCGATAACCCCAACGAGCTCGCCGACCACTCGTACGAGTACGCGCAAGCGCAGGCCAACGCCAACGCCGCCGCGCCGCCCGGCTACGATGTCGCGGCCGGCGGCTACGCCTCGCCCTCTGGCCCGCCCCCCTCCAACGTCTACGCCTCCCCCACCGGCCCCCCTCCCGGCCGCTAAACGCCAAGCGGCGGGCTGCGACTGCGCGCACGATTAAAATGCGGTGTAATGAGCTGCACACAGCAGGCGCTCCCGTATGCTGTTGTGCGCCGCACTCGCCTCCACACCATACCTGTCCGGATACGGATCCTGAAACGAGCAAACGGCGCGCGACGACTCTGCCCTGCGGGGCCTCTGAATACAAGCACAAATACCAGTACCAGTACCAGTACTCTTCTCCTCTTCTTGCCATACCGGCCCCTCCCCTCCATCCCCATCCCGTTATTGTTTTAATCTGGTCCACACATGTACGCCGTGGTACCTGCCGAGCTGCCGATGCCGAGCTGCCGAGTGGTGATTCACACCGCGAGAGCGCGAGAAGGGCTGGGGTGGCGGCGAGCTGACCGCTGCGGCATGCCTGTCGTTTGCCGATTAGGAGATTATTCACCCCTGGCTACTGACGTGCCGACTGGCGCGATGGCCGACGACTGACAAGCGACGACTGACGGATCTCCGGATTCGGCGCTCCTCTGATCCTCTGATCAAGGATCAAAGAGAGCGCGACGGGCACGTCGGGCATTTCCCCTTTGATCCTCAGACCAGAGCTCGGAGCTCAGAGCTTGAACTGGCAGACTTGGAGACCGAAGCGCCCAAGTAGCCGGCAGCCGAACAAGCCTCAGTACGGCGTGCAGCGCGAGCGTCATTCGACCTCGGGTTTTCGATTCCGCCAAGCGGAGACTGCACCCGGAGACCAGAACCAGAACCAGACAGCTGACGCCGGACACGGGGCACCAGAAACCTACGCCGCAGTCCCCAGCCGCGGGCTGGCGGCCCGATGGGCTGAGCCAGCGCTCCGTGGCTGTGTGCTGGCCTGCTGATTGGGTTGTGTGGTGCGAATGCGGCGTGTACAGTACTAGTATGCGGTGGCGGGCGTGCACGACACCCTGCGCTCGTGTTCCGTGTCCCGAGCTCCCCATCCGCAGCTTGCAATTGCTTCGCAGAGTTCCCAGACGCGCCAGACGCGTGTAATGTGCTTCGCGCCACGCGCCGCGCGCCGCGCGCTGGGTGCGGGCTTTGCGAGGCTTCCGTCGGCCGTTGCTGTATCCACGGACTGACAGCGTGCGCACGGGGTGCAGAGGCCGATGGGCGTCGCCCGTCGCGGACGCGGAGCCGCGAGGCTCTGTTGCTGCGAGTGCAAGCTCTCCGACAAGCAGCTTGTGGACGTCGAAACAGTTCCGGCGGAAGATAGTGCCTCGATACCGCCGGGGGAGCCGCGCTGGACGGAACGTGATCACGCTAATTGCCGCCCAGCGTCGTATGCCAAGCCAAGCAAGCCCATTGCCCGTCTGCCGGCCGTCTGCAACCTAACGCGCCGCTCCGCGCCGCCGCCGCGACGTGCGTGCCTGTCTCTGCAAACACAAGGTCAAGCTCGACGCTTGAGGGGGTCACGTCACATGACGCGGGAACGTAGGCTCTGCCACCTGACATTGGCATGTGCCACACCCCGCGATCAGCTGCGCACTTGGTACAGTCAGGATGAGGGGTGTGTGTGTCTGTGTGTGTGTTGCTCCGCGGATCCCTCCGTCTCGCACCGCAGCGACACACTCATCCACGGAGCTCACACTCGAGCGACACCGAGAGCATGCTATAAAGGACACGTCCCGCCCCCGTCTTTTCCGCCCCCCACCACATCCACCACATCCCCCAGTATGCTTTTCGCACCTCTTGCCTTTGTCCTCGTCGGCCTCGCCGTGGCCGTCCCCGCTCCCGACGCCGGGCACCAGCCCCTGCAGAAGCGCAACTCGCAGTGGAAGGCCGAGAACGGCACGCAGCTCTTCACCTACTCGGGCAGCGGCAGTTGCCTGACGGTCGACACCATTGCCGACTTTGCCCCCGTCTACGTGTGAGTCGTTCGGCGAGCCAGCGAGCCAGCGAGCCTGGCTGGTCGCTCGGGTGTGCGCCCAGTTGTCATCATCGCCGGCTGGTGCCGCGCTCGAATCAGTTACCGCACTCTTGTGCAGAGAACTGCCCTAGAACCTGCCACTGACAACGCGCAGCAAGGGCTGCTCGATCGAGTCCCGCCCCGGCGACTTCCCCGGCTGGGTGCTGCCCGCCGAGGGCACCGCGGGCCAGATCCGCATCCCGAACACGCAGTTCTGCCTCGACGCCGGCCGTACGTCCTCCCCTTGGGCTGAGCTGACCCCAGGCAACCCCCGCTCGGGCGCCGAGCTCACGCTGCGCGCCTGCGCGACGACGGGCCCGTGCAAGCCGACGATCGGCAACGCGCAGCGCTGGTGGGGCATGCAGGGCCAGATCCAGTACGACCGCTGGATCGAGCTGGCGGGCACGGCGCGCACCCGCCCCGCCCACACGGGCCTGTGTGTCGAGGCGCCCGAGTACGGTGCGGGCGTCCCGCGCGCGCACGTCGTCTGGTGCAACCCGTCGCACGACAATGTGACTTTTGTCAACCAGCTCTGGTCGTTCACGATCCACGGCTAGGCTGATGTTCCATGACAGGATAGCGACTGTTCTTTGTGGCGCTCGCGGATTCGGACAGTGTTGTTTTTGTGGGTGGGAATAGCAAGCAACGGACAATACTATAAAACTCTGTATGCAAAGCGACATGGGCTCGGTTATGGGAGGCTGCTCTGCTTCTTATTCTGATGCAAAGCAGACGTGGAGAGCCGGGGGGGGGGGGCTACCGGTCTGCTGGACAGCGGTGTCCTGTGGCCTGGTGATCGGGCTGATCGGGCTGCCAGCTCGTAGCAGAGGCCGCTGCTCAGGCCGCCACTACATCCCGCATAAACCAACATTTGGCCACAACACGCAACGGCGCACCATCGTGCCAGTGCGCCAGTGCGCACCTTGCCAAGTGGCAGCAGAGCGTCCGTGCGTCTGTAAGCGATTATCGATTAGATCGGCCGTGCGCAGTGGTGCGTGTGCTCAGCCCAGAGACTTGCTTTTGCCGCGGCTGCAGCAGCAAGCAGGCCGAGGGCTTGGTGCGCAGCAGGCGTACAGACCGGCATCCAGCCGGATATCCAACTTTCCCGCGGGCCCGACCAACACCCGTTGCATTTGTATTCCCCACAGTCCCAGCCACAGGATACAGTCGTCGCCGCGGTGCAGCTGATACCATGTCGGCGGGTGTTGTGCGGAGCGCAAACGCAGCTGCCGGTGTCGCGAGTGGCGCGCGGCTGAACTGCACAGAGGAGAGCGGTCGTGCCCTTGCTTTCCTACAGTTCGCGCATCCCGTTCCCTCGCCTCGCAGCACTGGACAAGCGGCCGAGGCGCCCATGGGACGCACATCCTCACTGTGACTCCCAGGCGGGCGCTGTCCGTCCACAGTGTCTGACCGCGAAGACGG
The DNA here is from genome assembly GCA_002973495.1 of Apiotrichum akiyoshidainum. Classification (NCBI taxonomy): domain Eukaryota; kingdom Fungi; phylum Basidiomycota; class Tremellomycetes; order Trichosporonales; family Trichosporonaceae; genus Apiotrichum; species Apiotrichum akiyoshidainum. The sequence continues at coordinate 98,818 of PQXP01001038.1, read as the reverse complement.
CGACGACGCAGAGTGGCGACGACCACAAGGAGCTTGCCGATCACTTGACGAGCCTGCGGCTCGTGACCTGGCGGCTGTCCGCCATTTGCCTGTCGACATTCCGGACCGTGTCCATTCCGCTTTTGGCCAGGCCACCCCGCTCAGGCCAGGTGGGGGGATCTGGGTTTCCTGTTCTGTAATGAACAGACGACCGGGTCTGTGGCAGTTTCGCTGCAGCCTCACACGTTTGCATTGTCTGGTCCATCCCTCCGCCCCGGGTCCCGTCTGGCCGTGCACGGTCTCCCGGCTACTAGAAGCTCCACAAAAGCCCAGCCCAGCCTGAGCATTCAGGCATGGACAGCAAAGAAAGTACACGTGATGTGGGCCGTGATGCGTTCTGTTCGGAAGTCCCCCAGTGTGGCGATGCCCGCCAAGCGTCTGTGCTCGCCTCGAACGAGCCGTGCGGTCGAAGCACGATTGAGAAGAGATAACAGCACGGACTGCCAAGGTTGCACCCAGGCTGGAGCTCACACTGATGCGTGAGATTCTCCCCACGCGAGGTCCCACGGGGCACCCCAACCCCGCTCTGCATGACCTTCCGGAAGAGTACGCGGATATCGCGCGGCTCAACCGCATCCCTGACGCAGGCAGTGGAGGTGGAGGCGGGGCCTGCCTCTGTTGTCTGTGTGGCAGCAAGTTTGTAGTGGTGGACGCTCGCGCGCGTGCGCGCGCACTTGCCACTTGCAGTCTCGTTCAGAGACAGCTATCTCCATCTTTTCCTACCTCCTCCTCCTCGCCGGCCTTCCGGAGTCTCTCTGCCAAGCTCCCTTGCCACTCACATTCCTGCGCCCACACGTCCTTTCCCCACCGTGTCTTCCGGAAGCTCGCCCTGCACTTCGGCAGTCCTCTTCAGGCGAGCGTCCAGAGCGCAACCTTGCGCTCTGCAGGAATCGTGCTACCTACACACCAAGTGGTGTTGGAGGTGTGCTGACACCTTGCCACTGACGGTATAAAGCGGTGGCTGGAGACTGTCATCAGTTCCCCATCCCAGTGGCAGCTCTCCTTGCCACCTGCACTCTCTAGAACCCCACACCCAACTCGTCTGGTGCGGCGCGCCGAGATTGACCCAACGCATAATCACGACCCCCATCACATTCCGTCACGACCCATCGTCCAGACTACAGCCACACCACCATGTACACCCCGGAGAAGCAGGACACGCCAATGGTCAAGGAGGACCTCGACGTCGAGGTCGCGTACGCCGAGGTTGCCCCCGCCGCGGTTGGCACCAAGGACGGCTTTGCCGACCTCGACGAGGGCTTTGACCCCGTCGTCGTCAAGCGCACGCTGCGCAAGGTCGACATCCGCCTCCTCCCCATCCTCATCGCCATGTACTTTGTCTCCCAGTGCGACCGCTCCAACCTCGGCCAGGCCCGCGCTGCCAACAACAAGTCGATGAACACCGACCTCAAGCTGCTGCCAAAGTACGGCCCGCCGACTAACCGCTACGGCCTCATTACGATGATGTTCTTTATCCCGTACATTATCTTTGAGATTCCCGTGAGTGCAGCCCGGGTTTCTCCCCTTCACTCCTAACCCGCCAGTCCCAGATTGGCCTGCGCCGCTTTGGCTCGCGCGTCTGGCTCGGCACCGCCACCGTCGCCTGGGGAGTTGTCATTTTCGGAATGGGCTTTGTCAAGACTTGGGACCAGCTCATGGGCCTCCGCGTCCTGCTCGGCCTCTTCGAGGCGTGTCTCTACCCCGGAGCGTAGGTGTCAACCGCGTAACCACTCTAATGGCAGCACCTTCCTCATCTCGTGCTGGTACCCCCGCCGCTACATCTCTACCCGTCTCGCAATGTTCTACACAATCGCCCAGGCATTCGCCGGTCTCTCCGCCACACTGTCCTACGGCGTCTCGCAGCTCCACGGCCGCCGCGGCCTTCAGGGCTGGCAGTGGATCTTCATCTTCTAGTGAGCAGCTAGGATGGCTTGAGCATGAGCTGCAGCACGACTGACAAACAGCGGCTGGATCACTGTCGTCATTGGTGTCCTCTCCTTCTTCCTCCTCGTCAACTTCCCGCACACCTCGCACTTCCTGACCGAGGAGGAGAAGAACATTGTCGAGACCCGCATCAACCGCGACCGCAACGACGCCGTTCCCGACGAGCTTACCTGGCAGAAGTGCATCACGTACTCGCTCGACTGGAAGCTCTGGGTGTTTGGCTTCATGTTCTGCACCGGCGCAATGGGCGTGTACTCGCTCTCCTTTTTCCTGCCGCAGATTCTCCAGTCGATCGGCTTCTCCAACGCGCTCGCGCAGCTCCTCATGGCGCCGCCGTACGTGTACATGCTGATTCCCTGCATCGGCACGGCGCGCATCTCCGACACGGTCCGCAACATGCGCGGCGCCATGGTCATCTTCTCCATGTGCTGCACCATCACCGGCGTCATGATGTTCTCCAAGCTCGACAAGACCCAGAAGGGCGCCCGCTACTTTGGCGTCTTCCTCGCGTGCGGCGGCATCAACTCGACCATCTCGCTCGTCAACGGCTGGGCCCAGGCGTGCATCCGCGCCCAGTCCAAGCGCGGCTTTGCCTCGGCGCTCGTTATCGCTTGGGGCGGCGTCGGCGGTATTCTGTCTGCCGTCGCGTTCTTCGAGGCGGACGCACCGACGTACCCGACGGGCATCTGGCTCGTCTTTGCCATGAGCGTCACGTCCATGGTCTGCGCCGTCATCCTCGCCCTCTACTTCCGCCACCAGAACGCGAGGGCCGACCGCGGAGAGGTCGTCCTCGAGCACGACCCCGACTTCCGCTACCAGTGGTAATATGTGGTCGAGGGGGGCGAGCGCGATATTCGTATAATGGAGACGGAGGCGTTTGACAGGCAGTGGCAGTAGCGAGTTGACTGGCAGTCCCAACAGTAGCGGCTGTAGGTCAATCGATAGCTGCACAGAACAAGTACATGAAGTTATGCACGAGGTATCAGACCATCCATTGGGCTGGCCAGCAGAGCGGCCTTGCGCGACATGCATCCCTTGCCTCCCTGGTATACTTCCTGGGACTAGGATGGCTTCTGCTTCAGGGGCGGCGGGGCCGAACCCTGCGCCAGGACATAATACTGGGCGCGACCGCAGAGCAGGTCCAGCAGGCAACGAGCGACACAACGCGCCGCCGTGAGTAGTTGCCCTCAGTCGCGAGCGGGGGGCACCCGCAGTAGCTGACGGCGCAAAGTGGGCCGAGGTTCTATCGCGAGAGCACCTGCGCTCACAGGTGCTTCTGATCATGCACTGTACCGTAGGTTGCTTCGCGACGGCGGCCTGCAGCACGGCGCTATTCATCCCAGGTGTTGCTCACCTCGCAACCATTATGCAGCCGTGCTACCCATGTTCTGCCAGATGCACCACGCCCCTCTCCTCTCCGCGTCCCCTGGTTCCGAGACTAAAATGCATGGACTCTCCTCTTACTGGATCTACACTCTACACTCTCTTGGACACACACCTCACACAGCACTGCACACCACTCACTCGCGCACTACCGCAGCATGCCCTGGACGGGGCCGTATGCCGGCAGTGTGCGGAGCAGCTCGCGGGCCTCGCGGGCGGGGCGCGCAATGGCGGCGGTATCCGACGAGACGGATGCCTGGACCTTGCGGACAATGTCCTCCGAGACGTCGAGCTCGGCGAAGGCGTCGGGCGCGCCCTCGAGCACGGACAGGATGCACACCGAGACGAGCGCGACGGGGGGTGTCTGGGCACCAAGGAAGGTGTCGATGATCGGGCGGATCGCCTCGACGTCGTGCTTGGCGAGGGCGGCGAGGAGCGCGCCGGTGGCGGTGTTGTACGGCTCGTTGTGCGCGCCCATAAAGGCCTCCTCGATGAGCTCGATGATCGAAGTCTTGGCGGCGGGGCCGACATTCTTGCCAGCAGAGTTGACGACGGCAGCAAGCGCGTTGACGACCGAGGGAGCAATGTCCTTCTCCGCGCCTCGGACGCCACCGATGAGCTCGGTGATGAGCGGGTCGACACGCGGCTGGTGCTTCATGAGCTCGCCAAGACCGGCCGCCGCGCGGTTGCGCACCGAGAGCGCCGCGGGGTCGGACGCGCTCTTGACAAACGTGCGGGTAAGCTGGGGGTGGAAGGGGCGGACGAGCTGGGGAACCTGCTCGAGAAGGACCGTGAGGGTGAGGAGGATGGCACCCTTGATCTGGGGCGAGATGGACTGGCCAGAGATGACACGGATAAGAGGACCAGTGAGCTGGATAATGTACGGCTTGATGGCCGCCTCGGAAGTACGCTGGACAAGGTCGGCGATACCAAGCGCAGCCTGCTCGCGCTGCTCCTGGGTACCCGAGAGGATACCGGCAAGCAGGATCGGGACAATGGACTGGACACCCTTGGGGCGCGAGAAACCGGGGACGGTACGGCCAGGGGCGCCGGTGCCCTCGATCGCGCGGCGGACGGGAACAACCAAGTCCTGGAGGTCGTCCTTGTCGACAGTCTTGACAAAGTGGTCGATGGCCTCCCAGGCGGCAGTAACGACCTCCTCGACGGGGTCGTCGAAGAGCGAGACGAGGATACGGACCCAGTCGACACGGTACTCCTCAGTGTCGGCCTCGCCGACCTGGCAGAGGACGCCAAAGATGTTACAGGCAGTCGCGCGGCGAACGGGGTTGACGTCCTTGGCCCAGCCGATGAGGAGCATCTCGAGGATGTGGATGCCGTCCGAGTCCTCGACCGATGCACAGAGGGCCTCGACAGCCTCGTCGATCGACTCCTTGACCTCCTCGTCGGGGTTGGACTCGAGAGTCTTGACGAGGGCGGTGAGGAGGGTGTCGATGCGGCGGTTGAGGGCCGAGCCAGCGACGCGGACGAGCGAGCCGATGGCGCGGGCGTTGAAAGCAGTGATGGGCTGCTTGGTGAGCTGGGGGAGAAGCGCGGGGAAGACGCTGTTGGCGCGGACGTTCATGACCTCGCGGAGCGCCTGGAGCGCAGTCTCCGAGCTCTCTCCCGGCTCGCGCATTGCCTCGAGGAGCGTGGGGATCGTCTGGTCGATGGCGCGGTTGCCCAKRYASTGCTGCATGGTGTCGAAAGTCTGGGCGGCGGCGGCACGGACGTCGGCCGAGGGGTCGACGAGCGCCTCGCGGACACTGGAGATGATGACGTCCTCGTGCGCCTCGATGGCGTCGCGCGAGGCGGCCTCCATAACGTCCGAGAACGCGAGACAGGCACCCTCCTTGGTGCGCGAGTCGCTGGACTGGATGGCGGTGCGGAGGATAGGGACAATCTCGCCGACAATGCGCTCGCCGTTCTTGCGGCAGAGCTCGCCAACGGTACGCGAGGCAGTCTCCTGCTGGTCGGGGTGGGTCGAGCCGAGGAGCTGGACGAGGAGCTGCATGAGAACGGGTAGGATCTCGCGGGTGGTGCGAGGAGTGTTCTGGACGAGCGCCTTCCAGATGTGGATCGACGACTGGCGAACGGTCGAGACGGCATCCTGGCGGACAATGTAGAGAGTGGCGAGGACACGGTCGCGGCGGTCGGCGCCGAGGGCCTCGAGGAGAGCCTTCTTGGCCTGGTCGGCGCCGCGGCCCGCGGACTCGTCCTCCTCGAGCTCGACCTTGCCGCTGATACCAGTGACACGGTAGAGGAGCTCGCCGGTAAGCGCAATCGACGACTGGCGGATACGCCAGCTCGAGTCGAGCATGCCCTTCTCAAGCTCGGGAAGAAGGAGATCAACGGCCTTGGCCGAGTAGTTGGCAATGATCATCTTACCAGCACGCATCGAGGCGTCGCGGACAAACTCCGAGTCGTCGGCGAGACCGTTGAGGATGGGCGGAATGATGCGCGCGAGGTGAGGCGAGAAGCGGTGGCCAAAGGTGGCGGGGAGGTAGATGAGGAGCGAGATGAATCCCTCACGAACGTACGGGCGGGGCGAGGCAGTGTTGGTGATGACCTCGGGAAGGAGCGCCTCGAGGCGCTCCATGCCGAGACCCGAGAGGACCTCGGAGAGACCCTGGGCGGCACCCTGGCGGTCGACACCCGAGGTGTCCGAACGGAGGGTCTGGAGAAGCTGCTGAACGAGCTCGGGGAAGTTGACCTCGCCGAGACGCTCAACAAGCGTACCGAGCGACTTGGCAGCGGTAGCACGGGCCTCGGGAACGGGGTCGACAAGGACCTCGTGGACAAGAGGCATGAGCTCGTTGAGGTAGGGAACGAGGTCACGGACCTCGGTAAGCGAGGCCATGTTGCCGACAATCTGGACCGACTTGCGCTTGGTCTCGGACGAACGCTGACGGAGACCACGGTCGATGATGGGCATGACGAGGGCGAGCGAGGGCGCATCGAGGTAGTGCTCGAAAGTGGTCTTGAGGAGCGACGAGAGCGCGCTGTTGATGTTCGCAGTAGGGTCGGCGAGCGCCTTCATGAGCTTGCTCTGGATGGCCTTGATCTCGGGGTTCTCGAGAACCTCGCCGAAGCCCTTGAGCGACTTGTTGGCCGCCGACTTGACCTGGGCGTGCGAGTCGTTGATAACACCAGTGAGGTGGGGGATAATAGTAGGGAGCGAGAGCGAGAGCTGGCGGGGAGCACAGAAGGCCATGGAACCGAGCAGCTCGATAGATCCCTTCTTGGTACGCCACTGCTTCTCCTCGAGACCGCCGAGGAGGGTGGGGAGAATGTGCTTGACACAGTGTCCCGAGATCTTGGACATGATGACCTTGGCAGCGTACTGGGTGGCCTCACGGACGTAGTTGTTGGTGTCACCGAAGAGGGTGAGCATGAGGGGGATGATCTCGACAATGTACGGCTCGAACACCTTGCCGAGGGTGGCGGTAAGAGTCTCGAACGCGAGACAGGCGCCCTCGCGGGACTCGAACGAGCCCTTGTCCTCGGCTGCCTCGGTGAGCTTGTCCATGAGCTCGTACTGCTTGAGCGAACGGAGGCCGCGGCCCTTGACAACACCGGCGACACCGTAGGCGGCACCGCGGCGGGCGGCGTATGACTTGCCAGTGGTGAGGGTCGAGAAGAGCTTGTCAACAAGGAGCTCAACCTCATCACCGTCCATGCCGGAGACAAGGGCGGGGAGACAGTCGGCAACGGCCGACTGGACGAGCTCGGAGGGGGTGTTGAGCGCCTCGACGAGACGGTCGACGACCTTGGGGACGCGGGCGTCCGAGGCGTCAAGGTGGCCGGCGAGACGACCAAAGAGAATGACGACAGCCTCCTTGATGTAGTCGGTAGTCTGCGAAGTGGACGGCTGCGCAAGGTGGCCCTCGAACATGGCCATGAGGCCGGAAATGTCCTTCTTGCCGTGGACCTCGACGAGCGCAATGGCGGCGTTGAGCATGGTGCGGCGGACCTCCTCGTGGCGGTCGCCAAGCGCCTCGCGCTTGATGAGGAACTCGAGAACGGGGTTGACGAGCGAGTCGGGCATGAGGGGCGCGAGCTTCTCGAGAGTCGAGGCGATGGCCGCGCGCGACTCCCAGGGGTCGGGGCGGTCGACAGTCTCGGGGATGACCATACCGAAGCGGTCAAACTCGGGCTGGAGGAGCTTGGCCTTGTCGATGTACATCTCCTGGAGGCGGTTGACGGTCGGCTCGATCTGGTTGGGGAACTGCTCGACACCGTCGACGAGAGCGGCGGTGGTGCCGACACGGACAGCAGCAGCCGAGTGCGCGAGGTAGCCAGCAAGCGAGTCGAGGTAGGTCTCGGGAACATCGAGACCGTTGTCCTCCCAGATGTGCTCGGCAAGGCCGGCGTTGACCTCGTCCGAGTCGTGGGTGGCGATGAAGAGCTCCTCCGAGTAGTTGAGCTCGGTGAGGTCGACAGGCTGGAGGGCCTGGAGGACCGAGTTGCGGACGTTGGACTCGGCGGAAAGGGTACCGCCAATAAGCGCGTTGATCTCGTCGATGGTGGCAACGTCGCGGAGAGCGGCGCCGAGGTCGGCAAGGGCAGCAGAGCCGTCCTTGGCGAGACGCGAGTTGGTGCCGATGATCTGGATGAGATCGCGGATGGTCTGGAGACGGGGGTAGCTGTCGTTCTGGAACTCGCCGACGCAGGCACCGATGATGGCCACAACAAGGGTGAGCTGCTCCTGAGCCTGCTCGCTCTGGATCGACTCGGTACCGATACCGCCCTGCGAGACGATGCGGCTCATGAGGAGAGAGACAAGGGTGTACGACGCGGGGTCGAGGGGCGACGACTGCGAAACGAAGTTGATCTCGTGGAGGATGCGGGCAGTGAGGTCGCCGAGCTCCTCGCCGAGGTAGTCCTCGGGGATGAAGGGGGCGTTGTACGAGAGAAGCAGCGCGGCAGCAACGAGGCGGCGGTAGTCGCTGAGGCGCTCGGAAGCGAGGCCGCTGAGCTTGATGAGAACCTCGAACGCGCGCGAGTCAACGAGGAAGGCACCGGGGCCAAAGACGCTCTTGATAAGGAGGTTGATGAGGGTGCCAATCTGGGCCTCAACGGCGCTGACGTGCGAGTCGGCAAGAGCAGCAACGAGCTCGAGGCCGCGACGGAGGCGGGCCTGGACGGTAACGATCTGCGCGCGGACGTCGGCCTCCTTGGCCATCTGGGCCGCGACCGCGGCCTTGTCCTGCTTGGAAAGGTTCTTGCCGACGGTGGTCGCCTTCTTCTTGGCGAGCTCGGCGCGAACCTCCTGCTCCCACTTCTCGTCGGCGTAGTTCTTGCGGTTCTTGTTCTCAACCTCCTTCTTGGGCTGGAGGACGTCGACAAACAGCTGGTCGGCGGGGGTGGCCCAGATACCGCGCTCCTCCATGCCGATAAAGTCGAGAGACTTGGGGTCAAGGTCCTCCTGCGCCTTGGAGAGGACGTCAGAGACAAACTCAACGGGGTCGATAAAGGCAAGAGTAGCGATCGAGCGGTAGGCGGCCTCGGCGAAGCGGGCGTCCTCGGGGGGAGCGGCGGCAGCCTCCCAGATGTTGGCGAGGATGGCCTCGCGCTTAACAGAGACGACGTTGGCGGGGTCGAGGCCGAGGTGCTGGACAAGAGTGATCCACGAGACCTGCGACTCCTCGCCCATCTCGGGGTGGTGGGCAACGATAATGAGGTCGGCGGCAATGTCCTCGAGGGTCATCTTGTCGGCGTTCTCTCCACGGTGGAGGGTGGCCATGAGGAGACGACCAATCTCGCGGGAGCGCGAGGGGGCAGCGTCGTCGTCCTCTCCGGGCTGGCGCCTGGCGCGGGCAGCGATGCGCTGCTCGTCCTGGCTGCGGAGCCACGACTTGAGCGCCTCACGGATGACCTGAGCGGTGAGCTTGGGGAACGCAGTAGCGAGGTCCGAGATGGTCGAGAAGGTCTCGCGACGGACGACGGCGTTCTTCGACTCGAAAGCGAGGTGGATGAGCGCGCGGCCGAGGGCGACGCGAACCTCGAGCTCGGTAAGACCCTGGTTGCGCTCGAGAAGAACACGGACGGCACGGAGGAGCCAGAGCTCGTCCTCGGCGTTGGTAAGCTTGGTGTACACCATGGGGTTGAGGATGAACGAAGGCTTGGGAGAGACGGCAAGGACACCCTGGAGGTTGGCGCCGGTGACGAGCTTGGAGGCAGCGGCAACGTCCTTGAGGGGACCAAGAGCGAGGGCGACGGCGACAAAGCCCTCGAGGAAACCGGCAGCGTTGGCGGGAGGGTTGGCGGCGGCGGTCTTGAGGTTGTTGTCAAGGACAGCAGCAAGCGAAGCGAGAAGCTTCTCACCCTCACCGGAGAACTGGTTCTCGGAGGTGTACACTTCCCAGGCCGCGTTACCGACGGCCGACGAGACGGCACGGCGGGCAGGGAGCTTGGTAGAGGCGAGCTCCTTGCCGAGCGCAGTGGCAGCCGCGGCCGCAACGGGGGTCTCGGACTGGAGCGAGGCGGCAAGGTGGTGAGCGAGGGCCTGCGAGAGGGCGATCATAGCGGGCTCGTTGGCCTCCTTGGCAATGATAGGAGGGAGAGTGTCGACAACGACCTGGGCAGCCTCGCGGGGGATGGCGGCCACCATGGTGAAAAGAGCGACACGCTGCTCGGCGCTGGCGCTCTTGCCAGTCTTGGGCAGGGCAAGGAGCTCGGTGGCGAGCTTGGTGAGCGACTCGGCCTTGGAGGTACGCTTGATGACGGCCTGGGCGAGGGTGACCGACTTGGCACGAGTCTCGGCGTTGGACGACTTGGACGCCGAGATGATCTGAGGCACAAGCTTGGCGGGGATGATGGCCGAGATGTCAACGTTGCACGAGTCGAGGAGATCCGCGGTGACTGCAGTTAGTTGGGCGTGAGGACTGCAAACTCACGAGGAAGAGCAATCTCGGGCGAGCGGAGCAGCATGCGCTCAGCAGAGGGCAGGAGCTTGGTGGTGAGGACCTCCTCGGTAACAAAGTTGGTGACAAACTCGCGGAGGGCGAGAGGGACGTGCGGGGGGAGCGCGACCTTTGTGCCGAGGATGACGGTGGCGTAGTAGTTTGTGATGGTGTCCTTCTCGGCCTCGATAAGAGTGCGGGCCTCAGGCTTGCCCTTGGGCACGCGGACGCGAAGGGCGACGCCAACGACGTGACCGAGGAGAACGGCAGCACGGGTGGGCACCGGGGTCTTGGTCGCGAGGAGCTTGACGAGCTCGGGGATGCTGTCCTTGAGAAGACGGATGACGCGCCAGACACGGACGTTAATCTTGTGCCTGACGCGGTCGGCACGCTGGGCGCGAGCCGCGCTCGAACGGAGCTCGACGGCATCAGTGACGGAAGCAAGGGCGAAGAGCAGAGCCGAGAACTCGGGGGCCGCAACAAACTTGTCCGCGCGCGAAGCGTAGAGGGTCGTGATGAGCGAGAGGACAAGGATGAGCTGGGGGAGGAGGGTAAGGGCCGTAGTGCTTGTTGTCAGCAGGCCACGATAGAATGCCAACCTACGACTTGGGAGAGGCAACGGCCTTCTCCACCTCAGCGCCAGCCCACTTTACAAGCTTGTCACCGAGCTTGAGCGCGGCGCCGTTCTTCTCGTCGCGCTTGACGAGATCCATGAGGACGCCGACGGTGAGCTCGATAGCCGCGAGGTCCGACATGGCGGTCAGCGAGCCGAGGAGGCCCATGAGCAGCGGGGGGATCTGCGCCTGGGCCGGAGCTGTATGTCAGCCGCCATCCACCTTTCTCGCCTGCTCGCCATGTCCATCTCTTGTCAACAAGCCATGATTACTTACCCTCGTCAGTGACGTAGAGGAACCGGGCGGCAAACTGTTCTCTCCGCTTGCGGCTGCGGTCGAGCAGCGAGGGGCGGAGCTTGGGCAGCACGACGTCCCAGTCAATGTTGAGCTCGCGCTCAGCAACAGCCGGTGTCGGGAGCTCGTCATCCTCGTCGTCGTCGTCATCGTCGTGGATGGGGGCCGTCTTCTTAGCAGCGGCAGGCACGTCGCTGACGACAGAAGCGGCGGACGACTCGCCAGAATCAGACTCGTACGCGTCGCCCGACGCCTTGGCGGCGCCCTGGCCGATCCACGAGCCGACCTTGGCCTTGGACGACATCTGCTCCTCGTTCTGGAGTTTCTTGAAAGCCCTGGGTGGAATTTTGGTGAAAGTCGGGAGGGGGTGGTGAGGGGGAGTGAAGGAGGGCGCTCTGGTTGAAAGTAAGCGCCCCTTTTGGTGGTGTGGTAGGGAGAGTAGGGTGAGAGGGTGTGGAGCTCTCAGAGATGCTCTTGGACAGCGTCTATGGCAGTCCGAACAATACTTGTGGTGGTCTTCGGCGTTGGATTCTTTCTTTGCGTTTGAACAGGCAGGGCCACAGACGCAAAATGGTCAGCACGTGGAGCGTTTATGTGGCACCCCCACTTTAGATCCACGCGTTGCATCCCCTCCACCTCCCGGCTCCCTCTCTGCTCTCCACTGCCTCGCACTCCTTGACTCCTCTCGCTCTGATCTATATGCATGGGGTAGTACAAACATGCTATGCAATGTCGGATAATGCCTAGTGCACCAGGCGGGCGGCACACACGCCCTGTTACAGGAGCGCAACCAAAACCACTTAGTTGCGCTTCTTCTTGGAAGACTTTGCGATGCGCTTGAGCGCGCGCGTCTCCTTGCGCATGCGCGCGTCGACAATCTTGTACTTGCCCTTGACGCCCTTCGGCCTTCCCTGCACACCACGGTTGACACCGCGCGCGACAACAACCTTCTTCTCGGGACGCTTGGCTCCCGCAGCAGCGCGGCGGAGGAGCTTGGAGACCTGGCGCGCCTTCTCGCCGTCGTTGAGGTCCTCGGAGCCCATGACACCGTCGGCCTTCTTCTTGGCCTTCTCGAGGCGCTGGTGAGCCTTGAGCTTCTTGCGCCACTTGGCCTCGGCAATCTTCTTGATCGGGCGCGCGTCGAGCTGGCGCTGGCGGTCGCGGAGCGCAGCAACTGCCTCCTTGGTGATAGGAATGTTGGGGCGGTAGAACTGGGACTCGTCGTCGAGGAACCACGAGGGCAGTCCGTCCTTGTTGTGTGTCGACAGGCGGTTGAAGCCCTCGTCAATGAGCTGCGACGCTGTGACCTGGCGGTTGACGAGACGGGTGGCGAGGGTAATCGCCTCGGCAGTGTTGAGACCCTTGTCTGCATTGTCAGTTGAGGAGATAGGACTGCTAACTCACCCTTGATCTGCTGCTGGAACTTCTCGTCCTGGTTCTCGTCGTCGACGTCCCACTCGGGCTGGTCATCCTTGTCCTGCGCGACAATCTCAAAGTCGTCCTCCTCCTCGTCCTCGTCGCCGAGAGTCGACGACATGTCCTCCATCTCGACGTCGCTGTCCTCGGCCTCGTCGCTGTCCTCCATGTCGTCATCCTCGTCCTCATCCTCATCCTCGTCCTCGTCTTCCTCGTCCTCGTCGTCGCCGTCGAGCGCGGCAAGGTCACCAGCGCCCTTGAAGATTCCCTGGTCGAACCAGACCTGGGCATTTCGGCTCATGGTGGCACGGGTGGTGTCGGGAGTAAGAGTGGTGAGGAGGCGCTTGGGCTGAGCAGCGCCGCTGGGGCGGATAGTCGGGGTGGCCTTCTTGGCCTTCTTCTCCTTCTTCGGGGCGTCGTTGTCCGAGTCCGAGTCGTCGTCTGAGCTGTCGTCGTCGTCGAGCTTGGCCTTCTGGGCAGCAACAACGTCCCAACCTCCCTCGCCGTCGCTCTCCTCCTCCTCCGAGTCGGCGTCGCCGCGGCGGGGCATGCGGCGCACCATCTGGTCGCGGTAGCCCTTGTCGACGCCGTCGTCGCTCTCCTCGTTCTCGTTGATACCGTGCCAGGTGTCGTAGTTGCGGTCCTTGAGGCGCTGCTGCTTGACGCGCCACTTGGCATCGCGGTCCGACATGCGGTCCTTGTACTCGTCGTACATGTTGTCGAGGGCGCCCTCGAGCATGCTCGCGCGGAGCTCGCGCTCATCGTCCGACGAAAGCACCTCGTCATCAGACTCCTCCTCGGCAGCCGCCTCCTCCTCGGACTCGGACATGCCGTCCGCGTCCTGGACAACCTCGCGGAGGTTGCGGCCACCAGAGCGGGCAAGCTCGCGCTCGCCCTCACCAAGGTCAAACATCTCCTCGCCGGCAAGCTCGGCGTCGTTCATGTCGAGGTCGGTCGGCGCGGTCATGCCGAGCTGCAGCTTCTGGATCGTGCGCGCCTTGATCTCGTTCTTCTTCTTCTTCTCGCGCTTCTGCTTGGACATCTTCTCGTCGTGGAGCTTCTTGAGCTGCGGGTTAGCTGCAGAACTAAAGAGTTCAACTCACCTCCTCGGTAATCTGCTCCTCCTCGTCCATCTCCTCGACCTCGACCTCCTCGGTGGCGTCCGCGTTGGCGTTGGCCTTGACGTCGAGGCCAATCTCGAGACGGATGGCGAGACGCCACTTCATGAGCTGCTTAAAGTCGGACTTTCCGAGAACCTTGAGGTCCTCGCAGTTGGCAATGACATCGGGCTTGGTGTGGCGCGACTTGAGCCACTCCTTCTCCTCGTCGGTCGAGAACTCAATCTTGTTCATCGTACCGAGGATGGCGACGGGGTCCTGGGCGCGGATAAAGTCGGAAGCCGAGGTCTTGTGGAAGAGGGTGTAGTCACCGTCGGCGTAACCCTCACGCTGACGACGCTTCTTCTCGGGAGCGTAAACATTCGCGTGGGCGTGGCCGGACGAGGCGAGACGGGCGGCAGCGGCAGCAGCGGACGAAGTCGAGGCCTGGGTAGCGGCGATGGAGACAGCACCGTCCTTGGCCTCCTTGGGAGCCTCGGTAATCGACTCGGGGAGCGACTGGAGGTCCTTGAAGACGTGCTTGGGGTCGAGGAACTTGGGGTCGATGTGCTTGGGGGCAATGTAGTCACGGCAGACGACGAAGATTTCGGCCGAGACGTTACGCGAAGAGGGGGGCTTGGTGGCCTCGACCTGACGGAAGAGCTGGCCAAAGACCCACATGAGGGCGTTGTAGTCCTTGGAGCGGAAGACCTTTGTGACAAAGTTGCCACCCTTGATGAGGAACTCTGTGGCGAGCTTGAGGGACTGGAGAACCAGCTCGTTCTGGGTGAAGGCGTCCTGGATCCAAGCGGAACCGACGTTGGGGGCACCGTCGTGCATAACGAGGTCGGCCTTCCAGTCGTGCATGTGCTGCCTGAGGGTCTGACGGCAGAGGGGGGTGGTAATGTCGGCGGTGAAGGTGATGACATGGGGGAGGGGCTTGATGGGGACGAGGTCGACACCGATGATCAGGGAGCCCTTGGGCATGTACTTTTCGGCGACCTGGAGCCAACCACCGGGGGCAGCACAGAGATCGATAGCGCAGCGGGCGTTGGAGAGGAGGTCATACTTGCGGTTGAGATGAACAAGCTTGCTAGACGGTGTAAGTGGAGGTGCGGCTGGGTGTTTTGACCTACAAGGCGGAACGAGCACGGTAACCCTGCTCCTTGGCAAGACGGTAGAACTTGTCAAGACGGCCCTTGCCCGACTTTTTGTCGTGCTTTCCCATCGTGAGTGTGGTGGTGGTGGTGGTGGGGGTGGTGGGTAGTGGTAGGGAGGTAGCGAGCTCGAGACAAGAGGTGTTCTCCACCGACCCAACGAGCCAGAGGCGGGTGACTGCTCTCTCTCAAAATCTTGGACACGGGAAAGTGATTTTGATTCCGTTTAGAGTAACAACTGGGTGGCAAGAAGGCGGAGATGTAGGCATGTCCGTGTTCCACGGCCATGGGGGGGGGGGGGGGGGGGGCAGCAGCAGACCGAGATGGAAGTGGTTGCTTGCTGCTGTCGAGTCACTGACGAAAGCGGCTTGCTGGTGGGGGGTGGGTGGGGTGGACTGTCTCGACCAGTCAAAGTGGGAATGGAGAGAACAGCCACCCAATTACAAACAGATTACTCCCGCCTCTGGCTTGATTAAAGTTGCTTCTTCCGCTTGTCTGAGCGACGACCGACTACCCCTTGCAGAAGAGCCACCTCATAATGCAGATGGATGCATGGGGGAGTATATATACATAGCAGCAGCTGCCACATCCCTGCCACAGGTGCCACCACTCCCAAGCGTTTCTCTCCCTCCCTCTGTCAGAGCAGCGCGCTGATACCAAAAACAAAGCTTGAGAAAGAAGCGATCTGACGCTGATCCTTCTGCGTGGTTCCAGCGATGACGATCACGTGCCCGATGAGATCATACCCCCCCCCCCCAACTACCGTGGGAAAGCTCTGCGCCTCCTTTCATTTCATTTTTGCTTCCGTCGGTCCATGTGATTTTGCGTGGGAACCCCCCACCACCACCGTCACTCGTCTCATTGGATAGCTCCTGGGGGTCATTGCTCTTTGTCACTGTCAGCTCTTGTCTTCCCTCGACTGTACCCTCTGCCGTGCTCGCCATCCATCCACTCGAGCAAGTCACACAAGCTCACCCCTACAACACCCACCACCGTACACCATGATCGGAGGTACCAGGGTCATGCCCGCAGAGTCGGCACAGCGCTCCTCCATCCTATCCCCCTCCCCAGACCCAAACTCTCCCAACCCAAAGAAACGCAAAGCAGTCGACAACAACAACAGCAGCAGCAGCAGCAGCCAACCGGTGACAGAACCGGCCGATCCCGCCGATGCCACCCACGAGGATGCTGGACTGCCCACTCCTCCAGCTACTCAAGCTGCCTCGTCGTCCGCCCCTCGCGGCGGTGTAGCCGCAGCCGCAGGTCTCCGCAAGAAACCCCGTTTCCAGCCTCCCACGCCCGCCGCCACCCAGGCTAGCTCTGACGAATCTCTCTCGTCCCAGCAGCAGTCTCAGGCGCAGCCGACGCGAATGACTCGTGGAACCGAGGCTAACGATTCTAACCTCGGGGACTTTGCCGATCTCGCACTCCAAGGCGAGCCCCGCCACGCCACCGCCGACGAAGAGGCGCTCATGAATGGCGACGACGCCCCCTCGGCGCAGGAGCTCCAGATCGCTGCCGAAGCACTCCAGGCCGTCCAAGCGACTGGACACATGGATGCCGCCGACCAGCACGACGATGCCGCCGTTGAGGGCGTGCTCCTGGAGGAGGAGGGTGACGAGGAAGATGATAACGACGAGGACGAAGAAGATGACGACGACGACGAGTACGAAGAAGGCGAAGGAGAGGGAGAGGGAGACGGCAAGGACGAGCTGGAGGCAGAGGCCGCTGCCGCTGCTGCGAGCGGGGACCCTGCCGCTGCCCTCCGTGCTCGCGAACGCGCCCCCAAGCCCGCCAAGAAGGCCCCCAAGCCCAAGAAGGAGCCTCGCGTCAAGCGCGCCAAACCCCTCGCCGCACCGCGCAACCGCTGGGGTCGTTCCCAGAATGACGTGGACGCCGATCTCAAGGATCTCCTCGACACACCCGAGAAGGCGCAGGCGTACCTCGCCTCCAAGTGGATTGACGCCAAGGAGCTGCACCGTCTCGAGGAGCTCAAGCGTGAATAGTAGAAAGCGTATACGGTCTAACTCGCAGTCATCACGTACAAGCGTGGCAAGTGGACCGAGGGCGAGCGCCACTGCCTCCGCGAGCACATTACCTCCTTCCAGCAGGTGAGCTTTTAGTGTGCACATTTTGAGCTGACCACAGACCAACAGCCTCAACGATGCGCAGCTGCTAGAGATTATCCTGTCCAAGGGCCGCTTCGACAAGCGCTCCGCGTACCCGCATTTCTGGGCTGAGCTCGCTGAGAAGGTTCCCGGCCGTCCCGTCAAGTACGTCGTCACTGCGGTTCAGCGTATGTACGACCCTCGTGCGCGCAAGGGCGCGTGGACGGCCGACGAGGACACCAAGCTGCTCGAGTGAGTTCTGAATGCTCAGTGTTGCCTAGTAGAGCAGACTCGCTAATTCCCAGGGCGTATGCGGCAAACCCCAACAAGTGGACGACGATTGCGGACATTGTCGGCCGCACGGTGCACGACTGCCGCGACCGCTGGAAGTGCGAGCTGCGCGACAAGGACAAGCGCAAGAAGGGTGCGTTCCTGCTGTTGTTGTGTTGTTAGCTCACGCCAGGCCCGTGGACCGAGGAAGAGACGAATCGCCTGCGCAAGGCTGTTATAGATGCCAACACGGCTGCAGGTCTCGAGGCGCTCAGCAGTGATACACCATGGGACGAGGTCGTCAAGCTTATGGACGGCTCGCGCTCCCGCACGCAGTGCAGGAAGAAGTGGTGAGTCGCTAGCTGGAAAAGGTTGGACTTTAGCTGACACTCGCAGGCAGGACACGATGGGCTATGGCCAGCGTACGGAGACGGCACGCAAGCGTGGCAGCAAGCTCGACTCGCGTGTGCTTCTGAACCGCCTCCGTTCGCTCGGTATCCAACACGAGTCCGATGTGGAGTATGCGCGCGTCACGCTCCCCGAGTGGGGCCTCACGCCCGCGCAGGTCCGCCGCAAGTGGAACCACCTCAAGAGCCTGATCCCGAACCGCGAGACGATTGCTTTTGGAAGTGAGCTACCTCACTCCCGCCCACGCTGACAACAGGCCTCCTGGATCAGATCGAGGCGAACCTCAAGCCCGAGGACTGGCGCAAGCGCAAGCGTGGCCACTCGCGCCCTGAGGCCGAGGTCGAGGCCGAGGCGGCGATGCACATGCAGATCCAGCCCGACCTCGACCAGACGCTTCCACCCGCGCAGGTCCACGCGTACGAGCAGGTGCAGATCCAGGTCCAGGTGCACGAGCAGCAGCACCAGCAGCCTCACGAGCAGGTTCATGAGCAGCATCACGAGCCGCTCGAACAGCCTCACGAGCAGCCGCTCGAACAGCCTCACGAGCAGTCCCACGAGCAGTCCCATGAGCAGCCGCTAGAGCAGACTATTGAGCAACACCAGCATGAGGCCCCGCCGCTCGCCCCGGGCGTCGTTGTGTAATGTAGCGAGTAGCAGCAACAGAGCGCTGTCGGACAACTGTTGAGACCACGCCAACCGAGCGTCGTCAATCAGACCCGATGGTATTAGTTTCGTTGCCTGAGAAAGACGAGACGCCAGGAAATCTGGGAATCTGTACACAATGTATCATGTACTTTGAGTGAGCATGGGAGGGTCTGGCTGCATCGCACAAGCTTCGTGACCGGAGGAGAGCGGCAGAGAACGATGCTGGGGTGCGATGTGCCACATTCGCACTGTTTCAAAATGACGTGTCAATTGATACCGCACTGACCCTCGCACCCTTCTGCAAAGTTCAAAATCTCGCCTTGAACATTCCACCGACCTCTTCTCCTCTTTCTCTTCTCTGTTCTCTCCATCACACATACCCCACTACACCCCCAAAGGTCAGTACCCGCTCCAGCACCCTCCATACCACCACTCTGCGCGAATGATGATACGATGACGAGACCTACGCCCCCTCTCGCCGCCCTGCCTCCCCTGTGCTGCCACTCGATGTGTGTCTGCCCGTGCTTCCGGCTTCCGTTTTGGCGGTCGGGCTGTGCGGGTGTCGTGCAGCGAGTGGACCTACGGCGCAGACGGAGAACGGTAGTGTGTGTTAGGATGGCATGACGATCCCATACTAGTTTGGCGACTTTTTTCTGACGCGCTCTGACTCTGGACACTTGCAAGTGTCGAGAGTTCAGCCCCTCTCCTCTACACTGGAACTGTCTGGAGAAACATACTAACATTCTCCAGATGCCCGCCCCTCCGTCCGAGTGCGGCTCGGACTTTTCGGACGAGCCGCCCTCTGTCTTGCTGGCTCTCCCCGATGGGCCCGTTGCGGCTGATGCGGCTGACGGCAAGTCGCACACCACATCGCTCATTGGCGGCTACCCCACTTTCCCCGCTGGTGTCGCGGTCCCCGAGGCCATCAACTGCGGCGTATGCCACACCCCCATGCCCCTTCTCTCGCAGGTCTACTGCCCGCTAGTCGACGGCGAGAACGACCGCACATTGTACGTCTGGGCTTGCCCCAAGACCAAGTGCAGGCGCCGCGACGGCTCGGTCCGTGCGTTCCGCGCGTCCGTGAGGAACGAGGAGTACGTCGCCGACGTTGAAGCCAAGCGTGCCGAGGCTGAGCGTATTGCCAAGGAGGAGCGCGAGAAGGCCCGCATCAACCCTTTTACCGTCAAGGATGCGCCCGCCGGCGGCAACCTCTTTGGCGGTGCCGCTCCCCTCTTTGGCGCCGCCCCCTCCAACCCCTTTGCTGCTCCTGAGCCTGAGCCCGAGGCCACACCTGCCCCCACGGCCGCTGTTGCGGCCCTCACTCTGGGCGAGTCGACCACCCTCGCCCCGCCCGTCCCCGCGTACCAGCCCGCGCAGTACCTCACCACTTTCGACGAGTACCTCCCCCCGCCCGAGTCGGACGACGACATTGACAGCGACGACGACGAGGACGAGAAGACCGCCGAGGCCAAGGCCGCGTGGCAGGGTGACGACGGCTGGGACAAGCTCCTCCCCAAGGGCGTCGATGACATCTTTGAGAAGTTTGTCCGCCGCGTCCAGTCGGCCGAGGACGCCGACACCCAGGTGCTCCGGTACGACTTTGGCTCGATGCCGCTCCCCTACAGCAGCAGCTCGGCGCTGTTCAAGAAGCTGTTCCCCAAGGCGCCCGT
The DNA here is from genome assembly GCA_002973495.1 of Apiotrichum akiyoshidainum. Classification (NCBI taxonomy): domain Eukaryota; kingdom Fungi; phylum Basidiomycota; class Tremellomycetes; order Trichosporonales; family Trichosporonaceae; genus Apiotrichum; species Apiotrichum akiyoshidainum. The sequence continues at coordinate 78,871 of PQXP01001038.1, read as the reverse complement.
CCGCGGCTTGTCGTCCGAGGACGAGGAGGTCGACCTTGCCGAGTACTACACCACTGCCTGGATTCCAAAGTGCTCGAACGGCAAGTGCAAGGGCAAGCGCGTGTTCGAGGCGCAGCTCGTCCCGCAGCTCATCAACGTGCTCCGCCCGTCGGCGCTGAGCACTACCGGCGCCGCGCCCGAGAAGAAGCCCGCCACCAAGCTCTCCGAGGACGAGCGCAAGGCCGAGCTCGCGCGCCTCGCCAAGGGCGACGCCGACACGGACGGCGGCGAGATGGAGTGGGGCACCATCATGGTGTTCTCGTGCGAAAAGGACTGCGTCGGCCTCGTCGAGGAATATGTCGGCGTCGAGTGGGAGGCGAGCGTCAGCCTCCAGGCCCAGCAGCTCGGCCAGTAGACCACGCCGCGGAGCGGGGCGTTAGACTTATAGTAGATTTCTTTTGGCGGTGGTTGTTCACTAGTTGTGTGTACTTAGACAAGACCAAAGCACCAGGCATACTGGCACGACACGCGATGTAACTTTAGTAATGCGCACGGATATGGCTGCGGGGCACTGGTGCATAGAGGGCAAGCGATGGCGCGGGCGAGTGTGGCACTGTAGGGGGAGATGTGCCGGATTGTGCACCATGGGTCACATGCGTGTGAAGGGTACGTTAACACGTTGCACTGGGTGGAGACAAGGAGCGGTGTTCGTGGCGGCGCTGTGGCAGATCACACTCGACGACTGCCACTGGCGATCGACAAGGGCTGCCAATCACTCTCTCGCTGGTGTACGGGTGTACTGGCGTAGTGGACTGGTGGACTGGTGTACTGGTGCTGGGTGCGGGGTACATGGGTGCTCCAGTCTGAGCTGAGGGCACTTGGAACGACACACGGCTGCGCATGAAAAGGGGGCGACGGACGACTGTCCAGAATGGACACAGTCGTCGAACCGATTCGTGTCCGTTCTGCCTGCTGGTACGCTGCGGCGCTGTTCATAACACCTTTATTTTCCTGCCCAGAATCAACGCAAACGCACAGGCCACTTGTGTCCCTCCTGTGGGCCATTTGCACCAATTTACCATCTCGAACGGTAAACGCTGGACGCACACGCGAGGCGGGGTATCTGCTCTGCTCTCCGCTCATGCCTGCCTCACTCTCCTGCTCCTGCTTGGGCGCGACGCCACTTGCCATATCCTGGCAGGCATCAGCGGGTCCGTGGACTGATGCCCGGCACGAGGCGAGACTATGGATCTGCTGTCGCCGGGAAGACTCGGAAGGAGGAGCTCTGGCACTCGATACGCGCCTTGCAGAGCGCAGGCAGCCCGAGCCGGGGGAACAGCACAGCAGGAGAGGGACGTGGGGGCGGCGGGCGGCGGTCGCTCCTGGTGCCCGCGCCGACAGTGGCGGATCCCAGTGCTGCTCTGAATGCTGCGCCAAGTCATGCAGATCTTGCCGCGGAAGCGAGCCTGATGTCATGGGGGCGTTTGATCGCGGCGCAGTGGATAGCGGCGCGGACGCGCGCGTGGTGAGCGGCGGTAACGATGACGCGGGGAAGACGGCGTCGATCGAGCGTCACCGAGTAGCAAACACCGAAGGCGCAGGTGAGAAGCTGAGCACTGGCACGGCTGGGTGTGGGTGCTGCAAAGAGGGAGCAGAGCGAAGGAGGAATGGGAAGCAGAGGTTGTGGGTAGCGGACAGAACGATGGTTGAAGACAGACTTGCCCCCAGATGCTGCAAGAACGCTTCCACAGTTCCACTCGCCTGTATCTCTTCACACAACATTGCACACGACGCGCAACCAGAACACATCGACCCCCCAGCTCGCACAATGGCCGACCCGCGCTTCCGCTTCGGCACGCACACATGCACGCCGCCCGCCGCACCCGCGCCCGCCGAGAACCCCGCCACACTTCTCATCGGTGGCTTGCCGCCCGCACGCGAACGCGACATGGACCACGAGGCATATACGCTCGACACGCCCCCGTCCTCTCCGCCGCCAGCTACGCCGCCCCCGCCGCCTCCCGTGCCGTGGTTTCTCGTCGCGGCGCACCGGAGGGCGAGCCTCGCGCCCGAGTCGACCCGAGTGGCACTTGGCGCCGCGTCGCTGGGCCGCGGGCGTGCGGCGTCGATATCGGGCCCGTCGGCCAACCCTGGCTACTGTTACACATTTGCGCGGCCCGTGGTGGTGCCCCCTCCGCCCCCACAACCGCTGCTACGGGCACAGCGACCAGCGCGCGTGCCGCTTGCACCCCTCGCGCTCGATGCGGCCGGTATGCCACGCCGTCCCGTCCCTCTGACCAACCCCACCCCCACTCTCGCCGCTCCAGCGACATACCAAGATGTGTACCCGCTCGCATACGCCGTTCCCCACGCGCAGGTTCCGACTCGCGCGACGTACCGCTACCCCCTCCCCGAGGTGCTTGTCCCGTTCGAGCAGGGGCATGGCGCTGATCACATCCGTGACGCGGACGAGAACGCGGATTCCCCGCATGGACCGCTCGAGCAGCGCCCGCAGCAGCAGCAGCAGCAGCAGCAGCAGGTCTACCAGCTGCACCCCGTCCAAGGTCCCCCTTCCAATCACCTGCCGCTTCCCCGCTACTATGTGGCGGACAGGGCAGGCATGCGCCGCAACACTCTCCCGGCCCTCGCGCTGGAGCGGCAGCTGCATGCACTCCACCTTGCCCCGCTGCCGCAGGAGCAGGTGCACGGCGCACATCCCGCCGCCGTCCGCCAAAACGTCGACCGAGCGACGCACGGAATGGGCGCCCAGCCATACCACGCACAGTGGTATGAACAGAAGCAGGGACAGGAGGAGCAGCAGAAGGAAAACTGTAGCCCATGCCCGTCCCAGGACCCCCGTCACCCGCAGCCTCCGTCCCAGTTCCAGCTCCAGGCTGTGGCGACTCACGCGCCTGGCCGCCACTCGCATATGTACTCCGAACAGGCGCCGCCGCTGCCGTTGGGATACCTGCACCAGCCCCCGCAGCCACACCCGCCGCCACAAGGATACGTGCACCGCGGCCGACCGGCGCACTATGCGCTGCTCCGCCGGCAGTCGGACGCCGCCCTCTCCGCCCAGCTCCTCGATAGGAAGCGGCGCTATGCATCCGGTACGTTCCCCCTGCTGGTGTATCGGAGCTGGTCCGAGCGGGGGACAACGCGACCCCCGCAGCTCACAGACGGCGGGCACCACGCTGACATCTTCCAGACGGCGCACCCGGGGAACCTGGCGCAGGATACCTCGCGACGCGGCGCAGGTCGGCGCCGTACGTCCGGCCGCGCGCCAAGCCTCTGCCCCGCCCTCCGACTCCGATTCCCACACCCGCTGCGTCTGCACCGGCAGGCGTGCTTCTCCAGCAGACGCACGCCGCGTTCGTCTTCCCGCCCCTGCCGCCTCTGCCACCTCTCCCGCCTGCCCTGCCCTCCCAGCCGCAGTCGCAGTCGCAGCATCAAGGAGCAGGCACGCCTGGACCCCGTTGCGTGTCGCTGCCGACGCCGACGCTCGCGCCGCGCGTCGTCCTGCCCGGTCTCGCGGCGTACCCGCCTGCCTCCGCAGCTGCCAGCGACCTCGTAGAGAGCCGTTTCCCCGCCACCGCGACCGCGTCGCCATCCGTGTCCGGCGGCGAAAGGCAGCCGCAGCTGCAGCCCCATTACCAGTACCAGCAGCGCAGCGCGTCGTGGCCGTCGCTCGCACCGGAATGGCGCGCCCTGGTCGCTGCGAGCAACGCGGACTCGCGCGGCTGGGGCGCCAGCGGTGGTGCGGCCGGCGCGGCCGGCTATGGCGACAGCGGCGGCGAGGTCGAGATGCTCCGCTGCGACTCGCCCTCGCCCCCRCYCCCGCCCTCGCCCGYGTCCMCTCGCCCCAGGGGTCGCCAGAGATGTCGGCGAGGGGGTCGTGGTCGGGGTCGTGGTCGTGGTCGGCTCGTGGACTGGTCGTGCGGGGGTCAAAGTCTTGGGTCGAGGTCGTGCTTGCTCGTGCGTGGTAAAAACAAAAGACAAGGAGTCGGAGGTTGTCTTAGATGTGGGTTAAAGAGGTATGAGTTAGAGTCATGGGTCACCACTGACATGAAAAGAACCGGCGTCGGTCGCGCTTCCTGCACCGCAAGGAACATGACATTGGAGAGGACCGGGGCGATATGCACAATTACAGAGGTACCAAGGGGGCCCGGCGTCGAGCGTGATGCCGGCGCCAGCGTCCTGATATACAACACCTGAGACGGGGCGCGTCTGCTCGCGACTCTGGCAAGATGTCTCGCTGTTGCTCATCAGACTCGCACCTGGAACCGATCCTGAGTCCCAACCGGTATTCCTCTTGAAGCCACGAAACAACGATGGGATGAGCAGCGGGGCACGGCGCACGCCCATTCAGCAGGACCTGATGGGCAGCGGTGAGTCCACGTCCTGTACAGCCCAACTGGCAGTCCCCGGCGGTGTGAGGTGAAGGGTGAACCCGAGAATGGAGAGGGTGGGAGGAGGGCAGCAGGAGCTGCAAATCGGGGGCTCGAGCGCAGACAGGGGGGTGGTTGATTCCGAAGTAATGTTTGCCACGCAGATTCCGCAGTCAGTCGCACCTGGCTTATAGCTCGCAACTCTGCAGCGAGGGGGAGGGGAGGGAGGCCGGCAGGGGGTCAATTATTCGAGGCGCAACCTGCGACAAGACCTTCGGGCCTTTCATTTTCTGTAGATGGGCGGAGAGTGGTGAGCCGAGGAGCCTGGCCATGAGTTGGCCGGACCCATTCATCGACAATGTCCTCCGTCATTCGCTAGCACTTACAATGCCCATGTTCTCGGGGCCTCATCTCCTTGCGTGTCAGCCAGCTCAGCCAGGCTGGCGAGGGTATTGACAATTCGTTGATGGTTGTTTCCCAGAGCAACTCAGGGAATTTAGAACGCCACAAAGGTCTGGCCAGCGATGTTGACGCGGGCACGCCTCGGATACTGCGCACGCTGCGTAAGCCGCGGCCACCCTCGTGGTACCCTCGGAGAACCGAGAACGTGGCAGCTCCTGGATCTGTCCGCGCCATGGTTCCGGCTCGTTGACCGAGGCTGAGGCTGACGCGAGATAGCACAGCGGTCACGGTGCGCTTGCCGAGACGGCGGACTTGCCGCCCGCGGGCCTGTGGGCGTCACGGGTCCGCAGTGCCCACCAGAACGTGGATGCCCCGGAGGTGCAGATTGGGGTCACGATTGAGGCTGCCATGGCTGGACAATGCTGCTGCAAATGTTAGGTAGCGAGAAAAGGGCCTCTTGCTCTCACACTGTAATTTGCCACATTGGAGGAATCCCCCAGGAGGACACCACCATTTCTGCCACATGTCATGAGTAAGGGTGCTCAACAACAACAACAACTCGGGTATGTTGAGACTGCCGCAAACACCTCAGATATCCACTACAACCCGCTCGCACCCCATCCGCAGCCATGGCGAGCCCCAGAGCGACATCGTCATCGGGCGTGGCAGGTCTGGGCCGCACGATACCCCCGGAGCTCCTGACGATGGTATTGAACAATCTCGTCGCAGCGGACGACTTTGGCACCGTCGCTGTCCTCGCGCGCACCGCGCAATGGGTCAACAATGTCTCAACTCCACTCCTGTACCGCACTCTCACCATTACGAATGACAACGCATGCGCGCTGTTCGCAGGTGTGGGCGAGTGCGTTTGTCCGACCCCGACTCACAACTTTCGAGGGAGGGGACGAAGCAAGGGCTCATCGCTCGCACACTGCGAACGACTCGTTATCGACGGCATGATAGCGCAAGAGCTCGTCAATGTTGCTCATGGTTTTCATCGCAGCATGGTGTCTTGCTGCTGTGAAGACGGATTTGAGCCGCATTGGCGACCCGCCACCCGCATATTCCACAACCTGCGTTATGTCACTATCACGGCGCGCGGCTGGCTTGCCATCAATCGCAATACGTTGGACATTGCGCTCGCATCCTCTCTCAATGGCGGGGGCCATCCTTTGCTTGGACCTGGTGTTCCTCTCGCGGCGCCGTACCCTCCGCTCTTCCAACTCATTGGTTCTTCCCGACCAAGTCAGTTGTGCGTCTCGTGGCCAACCGAGTCTGTAGTCGCGGACGCGGTTGAGCAGCATTTCAAGGAGATGGAAGGCTCTGGCCACTCGAACATGTTGACGAAGGAGATCCTGCAGAAGGCATACGCCGATCAGGTGCGCAATGTTCCCCGCTGGCTCACGCACCTTACCAACAGCCACTGGACGACCCTCAAAGTCGTCACATTGCACAGCTACAAGCGCGAGCGCCATCGACACAGTGAAGGTCCTCTCCGCCGCATCGGCCACTTTGCTCCGACTCTCCGTGTCGACTTTGCCCCAGGTCAAGGTCCCTCCCACTCTGACACCACGGATGACCCTATGCCCTACGACATCCAACTCGACATGCAATCCCTTGATTCGGTAATCAGCGTCGTTGGTGTTCTCCCACGCCCTCCGGAGCGCAAAACATTGGTCTTTACCAACTTTCTCGCCGCGGTCAAGTTGGAGTGCGGGTGTGTAGGCAGGCTCTACAAGGTTCTGCGCGCGGCCAAGCGAAGTGTAGTTTCCGATTGGGTGGCGGACATCCACAAGACGGCCGACATTGCGTTTCCCCATCCCAGCGACGTGCTTCCTTGCCCCTGTTGTGCCTTCCTCCCGAAATTCGGCTCCTCGGTACGTTGTGCTGTCCATTCTCTTATGTACATCGAGCACTGACACGCCAGGAAGCAAACGCTTTGGAGATCCCTCGCGAAGAGCCTGCTCAGAGAGATGCCCCATGTGTGAGTTGGCACTGTGTAACCGGCCCGACAGATGTTCCATTTGTTCGACTCCGAATGCTCGGTGCGCCGGGCAGAAGGGGCTGGACTGAGCACGCTCATGCCTCGTTCTGTGGATACCACCCACCTCTCCAAGACCTCCTCGTCAGTGGAATGCTGACAGCAGGACATCGATCATGTCTGGGATTGGCCGAATGGCGACGACGACATTGTAAACGCCAGCGACGAGGATTGGCGGCGGTCGTCGGGCTGCCGTGAGTCGTGGAGCAACGCCGACTGTGTCGATGACTACGACCCGACGCAGTTCTTCCTCATGCAGATGCGGTACCATGCCTCTTATGAAGATACTCCGGGCTCCGAGAATGGAGAAAGCGGCAGCGACTATGGTAGTGACTAGTGGGTCAGTTGGGAGGTTTAGAGTACTTTTAGTAGACAGCATGATCCGCATCAACGACTACAGGTCACGTCCTATGCACAAGAATATCAAAGCTCCGCGCTGCGTCCTAGTCTTGTTCTAACCGTTCCGGTACTCTCTCTCCTCGCGCTAGTATATATCTCTCTCCTTCCTCCTTACAATATTCTCTTCCGGTGCCTAACGCCTGCGCTTGGAGCCGAGGGTGCGCATCATTCTCCTGCTCTCGCGGCTGCGCTCCGACTCGCGCTTCTCCATCTCCTCCATGGAGAGCTCGACAAGGATGGGGGAGAACTCATCACGCTCGAACCAGTCGCGCCAGACGCCGACAAGTTTGCGCGCGCCGTAACGGTTCGTGACCTTTGGCGCGTTGGTTGTGCGCTCCCATTTGGCCTGCTCGCCCGGGTGGGTCTGCTGGAAGAGGTCGAGTTCCAGCGCGTCACGCTTGTGCTTGAGCAGCTCTTCGTGGATCGCATGCGCGACGAGTGGGATCGCCTCGCCGGTCAGGCCGAGCTCAGCACAGTAGTGGCGCGCAAACTCGGACGGCGGCAGCGGTGACGACAGGTCCCACTCAATACGGTCGCGGAGCACGTGCGTGAAGATCTGGACGTCGAGCTGCGGTCAGTTAACCCCTGGAAACGCCTAACTCACGTTGATAATAATGCGGCAGTCTGGTTCGACAAACTTGCCCTCGTCCTTTGGCTCATCATCCTCGTCCTCGGACCACACAACATCGTCGGCCGTCGCGTCCTCGGTCTGCAGGTCGATAAACGATGCGGGCTGCGCCTCGTCGAGCTGGCTCTGGATCAGGCTCGCGATCGTGTCGATAATTTCACCCTTGACGCCAAGGTCGTCGCAGAGAATGACAGCAAAGTCGCGCGGCCGCAAGGTGGAGTCGGCCGCGTTCCACAGGAACCTGTCCTTGATCTTTATGCCGTTGCCGTCGCCGGTGGGTGACGGCAGGTCAATGTCGATGGTAATCGGAACGAGCATCTCGGGCGTGTCGGCCTCCTCGAGCATCTGCTGGGTGCTGCTATCAGTTTAGCCGAAAAGTTTCCAACTCACTAGTGCTGGTGCTTTGTCACGGCCGCAACGGCACTCCGGACGCGCTCGGCCGGGACGCGGTCGCCGAGCCAGGTCCAGCCGCGTTCCATCTCGGTTTGCTTGCGCTTGATGCGGACGATACGGTTCTGGACCTCGCGCTCGAGGAGGGGATCACGTTTTCTCCGGCGCTCGCCGAATGTCAGGTCCTCGGGATCGCTGCCTGCCTCCTCGACCTCCTCCTCTGAGCTCTCCTCCTCATCTTCAGACTCCTCCGCCTCGGCGTAGTTGATGCGACCAGCGCGGCGGCCGCTGAGTGTCGTAGTAGTGGTGCGGGAGGGTCGGCTGGGTACAGGGCTCTCGAAACGGGGCGTGTTGGTGCCCGAACTCCTGGCGCCCGCTATCTCGCGCTCCATCTCCGCCATGAACGCCTCGCGCTCTTTCGGGCCGCCGGTCACGTTCTCAGGCTGGACGAGCGCGGTTACTCCTGTACGCAGTCGGGACGGGTATGTGGTGTAGAACGCCTGGGTAACGGGCGGTGTCGAGAGCGTGGGGTCTAGCGAGCGTTGGCCCGGAGGCGGAAGGAAGAAGCCAAGAGGACCGGCAGGGTATGTCTCGGGGTGGTACGCGACCTGGGTCGGAGGCTGGGGAGGGGGCACCTGGGGACGATACGGGGCGGCATGGTGGGAGGCCGAGCCGTGAGAGCCCAGCGACGGGCGCGACGCGCCGGCGTGCATGTGGGCATGGGAGCCCATGACCTGCGCCTGCGCCTGCGCCTGCGCGTGAGCGGCGTGCTGGGCAGCAGCCGCCTGAGCAGCTGCCTGTTGCTGAGCGACGGCCTGGGCCTGAGCCTGCGCTGCCTGCTGCTGAGCGACGGCAGCCGCCTGCTGTTGCTGCTGCTTGGCAATCGCCTGCTGCTGCGCCTGCATCTGCATCACCATCAGCTGCTGCTGGGTGATCTGCTGTCCTCCGTAGTGACCGGCAGCCGCGGCAGCCTGCGCCTGGGCTTGAGCCTGGGCGGCTTGAGCCTGCGCTTGCGCCTGCACCTGTGCAGCGTACATGGCGGCCATCTGGTGGTTTTGTTGCTGTTGCTGTTGCTGCACCTGCTGCTGTTGGTAGTACTGCCCCGGGCCTGGAGAGTGTCAGCGGATGTTTGGATATGGGTGTAGGAAATCGTGTGCTGCCGACAGGTGCAATGCGCGGTCACAGGACGCGAGTGCATCTTGAGCGGTCACCTGGCTGCTGCATGCATCGCATCCGTGCCGGTGACGCGCGCGCACAGGGACGGACATGGCGACGCGGGGGTTGTTGGTGGCAGGGATCATGACATGACCAGAGTACTCACTCTGGAATCCCTGTGGAGGAAGCATGGTGTTGGTGTTTCGCGTCGGATAGGACATTAGACGCCTTCGCGCGTCGCGTGGGTGGAACGAAAAGAAAAAGCGACGACCGCGGGGTTGGACAAGACGGCGCTTGCTTGTTCCTCTGCGTGGACGTGTGGGGGAGGGATGGTGGGCTGTGTTGACGGCGAGCGTGCCCGTTGTGGTAGTGGTGAGGGATGGATGGATGGCAGCGAGCAAAAGGGGGAGACAGTCATTCACTCAGTTGGGTCGCGGTTTCGTCGCTCGTGTTGGGTTGTTGGTGTTCCCCGCCAGTCTTTAAATGGGAGGAAGAATTAGGTAATCCTAATGGGTGTGTGAATGGCGGACTTGCATTCACTCTCCGTCCTTGTCTCCCCGGTTAGCCGTGGCCGAGTCTTGAGGCCCGACTCGGCACTGCTGCTCTGTAATCTCCATCTCGGCCTCGTCCGTTTCTGTCGTCTTCCATTCCCCCTCTCCTCCCTCCAATCTCGCCAGCAACCATGTTCACCGGCCTTGTAAGCCAACTTGCTCTGTGTTCGACAGCTAACCCCCAGGTCGAGCACGTCGCTACCATCTCGCACGTCGAGCCCTCGACTGGCAAGACCGAGCACGTCATGACCCTCTCGGACGCTGCTTCCATCCTCGGCGACTGCAACATTGGCGACAGCATCTGCGTCAACGGCGCCTGCCTCACCGTCCTCACCTTTGACAAGGACAGCTTCAAGGTCGGTCTTGCTCCCGAGACCCTCGACCGCACCTACCTCGGCGACCTCCCCGTCGGGGGCAAGGTCAACTGCGAGCGTGCCATGGCTGCCCACTCGCGCTTCGGCGGTCACGTCGTGCAGGGCCACGTTGACGCGGTCGCCACTATCGTCTCCATCGTCCCCGACGGCGCGTCCCTCCGCTACACCTTCCAGTTCCCCGAGAGCGCGGAGCACCAGATGCCCTTCCTTGTCGAGAAGGGCTTTGTCACCGTTGACGGCGCCTCGCTCACCCTCACCCACGTCAACGACGCCGACCGCACATTCGGCATCATGCTCATCGCCCACTCCCAGTCCAAGCTCACCCTCACCAACAAGAAGGCCGGCGAGCCCGTCAACATCGAGGTCGACTGCGCTGGAAAGTACATTCTCGGCTCCGAGAGCCGTATCGCCGCCCTCGTCGAGCGTGTCGTTGACCGCCGCCTCAAGGAGCTCGGCATCCTCAAGCAGTAAAATACTAGGTGTAGTTAGTTCAGCAGACACATATAGACAGGCAGACACTATGCATGGGGCACGATACAGTGCGCGAGTAGTATGGATCGGACACGTGAGATATCTACAGTTGCATTCTTTGAGCTTCTCGCCTTACTTTGGCAGGAACGGCTGCAGGGCCTTCTTGAACTTTTGGGCGTCCTCCTTGTCCTCGGCATCGGATTGCGCGCAGTCCTTCCAGTTGACGCGGTGGTGGAGGCCAAGCACGCCGGCAAGCACCATGCTGATGTCAGTTCGTCTCCAAGTCCGTCAACTCACCGGCCAAATTGGAGATCAAAGTTGCCCTTGAGGAGGTGGACGAGCTTCTTGCCATCGGGGCACTCGACCTTGAAGTAGTTGCCCATCGGGCCGACACGTGCGAGCGCACGTTCCGCTTCGGGCTCCCAGTCGATACCAGTAGCCTCGCCGCCCTTGACGAACGCTGGGGCGACCTTGTCCGCCAGCTCCTTGGGAACGGGAACGACCTGAACGTGTGCGTGGCCGCCGCGACCCGCCAGACGGCCAACCTCGAACGCGACGGGGACACAATCATACTGGGCGTATGTCTGGCGCAACGCAGACTTGTACGCCTCGATCTCGCTAATAATGTTCATCGCGTCCGCAGCGGGGATCGAAAGTAATGTGGGGTGGTGCGCAATAGGGATAATCTGCTGTCAGTCGTGTCGAGAATGCAGGAGCTCACCAGAACGTGACCACCACCGGGAACGCGGGGAGGCTCGCTGTCGTGCGTCGGGATCAGCTGGCCCTTGGGCAGAGTGACATAGGCCTCAGTACCGATGGCAGTAATGAGGTGCTTCGTGACCTTGGGGTTGCTGAGGCAGAACCAGCCTAGTGTCAGTCCGGATGACAGGTTAGCAACCTACACTCCTCGGGGCCGAGCTCCTTGCGCTTCGAGCGCGCCTGGTCGCGCTCCTTGACCACAGGGCAGTCGCGAACCATGTGCTCGTCCGCCTTACCGCATGCCTTGCAGACATAGCCAGCGGGAGGTTTCCGGGGACCGCGCTCGCGGGATCCACGCTCTGGGCACTCGCGGATGAAGTGGTCAGGCTACAAGTTAGAGAAAACTTCGGGGGTATAGCTCACCGACTGGCAGATGTTGCAGGTGTATCCAGGCGGCGGCTTCGATGGGTCACGGTTCTGCTTCTCCTTCTCCTGCGTCGCCTTGGTGGGGCAGTCCTGGATCCAGTGCTGCGGGTCAGATTCGTGCGTGGTGCTTAACTTACTCCCGCGACCTGGCAGATCTTGCATAGGTAAGAGTCGGGAGGGGTCTCCGTCTTGCCCTTCTTGAGCGCCTCCTGCTGGCTCTCCAGAGCAGGACGCTTGTTCGTAGGAGCAGAGACCGCGGCCATAGTGAGCGGGTTGGGAGTGGCATCGAGCGGGCGGACCGGGGGCTTGGTAGTGGAGGTCTGCGGTGGCAGGCTGAACGCGTAGAACCACTGCTGTTAGTTGCAATTTCATCCTTATAACTCACCCTAGCAGGCTTTCCCTGCGCGGGAGGCGGCGCGCCGAGGTGGCCGAGCTTGATTGCGCGAGTCCAGCGCTCCTCCTTGCCGTCGGGGCCGGTCCAACCGAAGGGCTCACGCTCCCAGAATCCCTCGCCGTCCGCCCAGAACATGTACCTAGGACGGGCACGCCTGAGGACGTCCGTGAGAGGCGGCACAGCAGCGGCAAGAGGGACGGTCATGCTGGGGAAGGAGGGAGACAGTAGGCTGAGGGAAGGCGGGGGCAGACAGGTGATCAGTACGTCGACGCCGTGGAACGCCGAGGGGAGAGTCGCGGCAGCCTTGGCGGCCTCGAAGGAGGAGGGGTCGCTTGCAGACGCAAACAGGGGGTTGGCGAGGAGAGTCTCAATACCCGCCTTGGTGATGACGGGAGAGAAGGCGTCCTGGGCGTCAGTGAACTCGTTTGGACGAGGACCAACCGTGGACTCAGCCTCGTACTGCGCTGCGTCGTAGACACCACCGACGGCAGCAATCTTGAGGCCCTGGGGCGTGGTGAGAACGCTTGACTTGCCTGCAATTAGTTATAAGGCAGTCTTTCAGCTCACCAAGGAAGATCAGGTTGGGAGCAATCTCGGGGTTGCCGCCGGCGATGTGTTCCTGGACGGTGGGAGGCAGCGGCTGGCGGCCGATGGTAAAGTAGGTGGGAATGGGCACTGCTGTCAGCTGTGTCGAACAGCGTAAAAGGTGGTGCTGCCAATGCGTGATATTTCTCTGCTAGCCTCGGGGAAGACACATTCTCCTACTCACAGGTGATGCCGTCGAGCTCGCTGCCGTCGCTACCGACCTTGAACATGTCGCCCGAGACGACGCACGCGGCGAATGGCCCATGCTTGGAATTGATAGCTGTAACCTTCTGAGAGAAAGTCGCGAGCTCGGATAGAGGGGATCCAATGGCGAGGCTGTCGACGTCAAGAGGGGGGCAGGAAGGCACGTTGGTTAAGGCGACGCGCGCAATAAAGAGAACGAGCGTCAGCATGATTGTTGGTACGTCTAAATCTGCCGAAAGACACCTACATTCGAAGAGTATCGGGTTGCTGTATTGATGCCATGGCGGTGATGGCGGATGGGGTGATAGTGGTGGCGAGGAGAGGGTTGAGGATGACGAGGAAGGATGAACGGACATGCGAGTGAGCGCGGGTCAAGAGATGAGCGCACATGAACGCAAACAGAAAGCAGAGCGGACATTGAATACTGTCCGTGCACGGCTCTTGGGGGTGCACCTACTCCGGCTACATATCGGAAAAATAACTCTTACTCCTTGCAATGCGTCGCAGTGGCTCTTGCTGTGGCTCTTTCTTCGATCCGCCTCCCCCTCGAGGCTCCCTCCCCGCCTGCGGCCCGTCCATCCTCGAAGGCCCAGCTTATACTTGTCCAGTATGTTGCGCATGGCGGCTCCAAGCACAGCCACGATACCATAGCGATTTTCTGGAGAGGAACTGGTATCCGCTACCGTCTTGTCAGGTTGTATGTCCCCATGCGCGGTGAGTCGAGAATCTACCATGTCGTCGCTAGTTCCTCTACCACAATGACCCACGAAGCCCCACCTACCCTTGCTGCGCCATTTCATCGTCGCGCAGATTGCAGAGTAACGCAAGCAGAGGAGATATCCGAATAGAGCTGGAAGGGGTGCTTTCGGCTATGAATCCACCACTTAAAACGTGTTGTAGACTGGGCCACCCCAGCCCGGTACCTGCTACACGAATCCACGACTCTCATGTCAGTATTGCATCCGATGTCGCCCACAAACCTCCAGGGCATGGACAGTTCCGTTTCCAGTATGCACCTCGGGGCAGTTGTCACAACAAGGCAGAGCTAGGTCGGTCCTTTGTCACGCGGTTGAGGAGTGCGCAGAGGCCAGTGGGAATGGGCAGAACGAGGACGAAGGGTGGGGGAGCTATCGGGTCAGGACCGTGCTCGAGAGGCCGACGCAACCCCGAAAGGCACAGTCTACCCTACGGGTCGCGTTCGGAAGCGAACACCGAGAAGGTAACTGTGGACATTGTCGCTGCCAACATCAAAACATCGCTCCCATGGCTGTCGGCTTGGGTGGGCAGCTTCTGGCTGTACCAAGCTAACTGCTGATCCATCGTCGTGATGGGAACAAGGAACATGTCTCCGCAGGCCACGTCCGCAAGCAATCTTAGAGCTTATTCGAGTAATCTCTCCGATCTCTGCTCTCAATGAGCGACACAGAGGCATCCCATAGCCGGCGACCTACTTGCTGATATCCCTCACCCTCCGCTTCTCATTGGGTTGAACGGCCACACAGGTTCGTCCAGCAGTTCCGTAAGCTTCCAGAAGCCAGGGACGAGCGGGCGGAAAATGAAGGCATGTGGGGTGCTGCCTTGCATATATATTGCATAATTGCCTGCATGGGTGAATGCATAGCCCCGCGTCGCGCGTCACCGCTCTTGGGGACAAAAGGAACGACCCGTTGACGACTCCTGTTCGGTGTCGCGGCGACAACTGGGGGATCAGGCGATAGCGTATGGCATGACACAACTCTAAAACACACCACGACTATCAGTTGTTTCAAGAAGTTTGCGCGAACACAGCATGCAGCCTGCGGGTGTCGATACGTCGGAGGCAGTTGCTTCTGTGAACAACCTAGCAGGCCGAATGCCTTGACTCGAGGTCTAGGTCTCACCCACAAGGAGCTTTCATATATCTCATAGAAAACGAGCTTGGCTGGTAGGCTACATGGAACAGAGCAGCACAAACTTGGCTGGAACTGCTCAAGGTGTGCGGATACTTTTCGAAACAAGTTCACGTCAGTGCCCCACCAATCTTGCCAATGTGGCGATAGGTTTTCAGCTCGAGTCGCAGAGGCACAAGGAACTTTTCTGCGACGTTGTCGTCGTTCCTACCATCCCCAGACGTCGAGGAGCTCAAGCGGGACAAGCAAGTCATATAGAACGGCGGCGGAGAGGCTTGTAGCAGTCGCCTCTTTTCGTTGTCATTCGGTCGTTCTTCCCTTCCATCACCATGTATGCGGCCAACCAAGACAATATTCACAACGACAACGGCTTCGTCGTCGTACACAGCAGTGATATTCCAATCGCAGAGTCGTCTGCAGATACACCACTGCCGGCTCCGCCGCGGCTCCGCGAGTCTCTACGCCGCGTGGCGACGCTTACCCCGCCGCCACCAACGTCCATGACCTCGCGTACCCCTTCGCCCTACGAGCCCTTGTCCTCGCCACAGAGCAGGGGGTTCCATCCCTCCCATCCGTTCGCCATGCCCATGGGGGTGGAGCGCTCGAATCTTTTATCCTCAGTCGAGCGGAGACCACAGACATCGAAAGCCATAGAGAGGGAGATAGAACCAACGCCCCCGGCCTCCTCCGAGGGCCGTCTCCCTTCTCTCACGCCTCCGCCCCGTCGCCGTACTCTCCGGGCGGTCAGTCCCAAAATCGAGGCTCCGAGCCCCCATGAATTCCAGGCCTCGCCCCCCGTGTCCCGGATCCTTGGTCCGGTTACGACGAGGTCATCGGGAGCCCCGAAGTTCACACCACTGCCTATCCAGGAGTCTGCACCCATGTTCACCGATGGTTTCTCCTCTGAAGAGTCCTCTGGAGAGACTACCCCCGTCAGCCAGTTGTCCACCAGCCCGCGGCACTACTCGCTCTCCCCTCCTCTGCCTCTGGACTCCGACAGATCCAAGGCCATGGCGGTCTCAACCGCCGAGTCGTGCTCCGGCTGCCGCCAGTCACCCACCCCGACCTCGGAGGAGGACGATTACATGCTCTCCCCGTCGCCGTCGCCCACTGAGTACTACCCAGTGTCTTCTGAGGGCGCGAATGATGGCCTCCGGCCGACCCTCAAGACCTCGGCGTCGGAGCCTCAGTTCCAGAAATCCCCACCCCTTCCACGCCGCAGCCCTCTCAGGTCGCAGACCTCGGCCTCGGCACCTCCCTCTGCCGCCCCTGTTGGCCTTCCATCTCCCGAATCCGTGGGGCCGTCCGTGATCGACTATAAAGATCTTCCGCTGTTTCCTGTCGGTACTGGCTTTTCTCACACGCCCTCCCCGAGCGAGCCTGAAGACGTCATGCACGACGACATCCTATTTGAGCTATCAGCGCGGCCGCGGTCCATCAAGACCTTTGGTGGCGCGCCGTTTGACCTCTTTGCCCTCCCCGCGCGGAGCCGCGTTGCTATAGCCGCAGAGTGCAAGCTAGTTGACAGGCACGGACGCGAGCTGACGTTTGGGGATCTGCTTCCTCCGTCGACAGGTGCCGCGGACTGGGGTCTCGCCACGGGGAGCCGCACGAGAATGCCACGCTCACCGCCTCCGCCGCGAACCTTGGCCGTGTTTCTCCGTCACTTCTGGTGCGGCTTTTGCCAGGACTATGTTAGCAACCTCGAGAAGCGCGTCGACCGCGAGGCGCTGGAAAAGGCCAATGTCCGCCTCATCTTCATCTGCCACGGCGACTACAAGGTCATGAGGAGATACCAGAAGCAGTTCAAGATCCCGTACCCGCTCTACACGGACCCGAGCCCCAACGACGACCTCTACCGCCTGATGGACCTGACGCTCGTGACCCGCCTGCGGCAGCCCAAATTCGCGCGTCCGCGGTACAACCTCTCGGCCCCAATTGTCCAGACTGTACGCGGGCTGTTCGTCGGTATGACGCAGCTCCCCGTCGGCGCGCCGGGCGGCTGGCGGCAAAATGGTGGCGAGTTCCTCTTTGGACCAGACCTCGAGTGCGACTTTGCGCACCGGATGTACCACATGGGCGGTGAGTGGGATGCTGTAATCGCGAGCCGCGACTCGTACTGCCAACCACGTGCTGAGCACCATGCTGACAGAGACGCAGACCACTGGGAACCGGGGGATGTCCTCCGCGCCATCGGGTTGCCGTATCCTGGTCCGGCCCGGTTCGGGATGATCAAGGAGCAGCTGATCGTCGCCCAGACCGAGGCGTACCGGTCGTTCCACAAGTACTACAAGGGCAAGGCGTCGGACACCTCGTCGTTGCGTCCGTCCGCATGGTCAAGGCAGGCGTCTCCCCACGGGTCCCCTCGCGCGTTCCCCCGCGACAGCTGGCGCGAGCCGGGCCCGCCGTGCCTCTCCGACTCGCACTCGACCGATGCCGACAGCACCTCCACCTTTTCTGTAGATGGCAAGCCAGGAGTCGGGTGCTACCCGTCGACGCCCAGGAGCCCCTACCACTCGGGCTACCACTCCCACATCGGCCCGCCTCTGGCCTCTGGATTGGTATCAGCTAGGGATGCAGCATGCTGCTCACCGGCTACCAAAGGTCCGAGCCTTGGGACAATTAGAGATTGTTCTATAAAATGTCGTGTTTATAGTGCTGAGGACGAGTAGCAACGACGAGCGCAAACATGCATTGATTTGGGTATCGGGGACAACTGAAAGGCCGGACTAGTCTCGCTCCGCTGTCTGCACTCCTTGCATACGGACAGTGTTGATACCCAAGTGCCAGGCGAGGCACAGAAGAAACGGCAGAGTTGCAAAGAACCCGCATGACGTCCAGTCTTCTGCGCAAGCGTGCGGGCCTCGGCTCTTGGCCTCTTGGAGTGAGGGCACTCAGCGTTGAGGAAATGTACGCGGGATTCACCGTCAGAGTGACCTCTCAGCCAGACTGCCTGCTTGGAGTCTTCATTATGAGCCGGCAAGTGGAAATGCAGCCCGCTTCCTTATGAGCCGACTGGTATCGGGCGAGCACTGCCCCCCCTCGTTCCTACAACACCTCATCGGGCGAGTGGGACGGGGAAAGCATACCCGAAAGACCAGGCTCACCCTGCTTCCTACCTGCTGCTCGAGGCTAGCCCCGTTTGTGCTCGGCTCGTTGTCGACAAGAATGAGATGGATGACAAGCACGGACCGTCCTGCCCATCAGTCGCTTCGGCCTTGCGTCCGAGGAATGAGATCGATCACCGTCCTGCGCTCAGCTTCCCGGTCCCTCGGCCCCGTCCCCCTGGCCTCGGCCTAGACCAGGGCTGATCGAAGCCTGGAGACCCCGGCCGCCGTCAGTTGGTTGGAATCTAGCCTTGGGGAGCATTGATGTCAATGGTCCCCTGCAGACTAGCCGAAGCAGCACTGTAGAATACAGCCGAGAAGAAGCAGCCAAATACCAGGGCGGGCCCTCACCCCGTTTCAAGGCAATTCAAGTTGCGCGTGCGCGCATCAGGTATGGATCGGGCCGATATCGTAATGCACCGGACGCACCGACCGGAAACGATAAGGATGATTCCCGAAGGGATAATGCACCGGCGAAGAAAACATCGAACAGGTCATGTGTTCTGTGGAGTTCGACGATGCCTGCCGTGGAACGCGATGTGGCGGACGGGAACGGGGCTGCGAGGAGGCCCCTGACGCCCGGGTGGTGGAGAAAATGGCCGAGTGCCGCTGCTGCCTCTGCACAGCATGCAGCGAGCGAGTGTAGAGGACAGCGGACGAGGGCTATAAAAGCACCTGGACACGGGGAGGACAGAAAGATCACCACCTCTCTCCCACTCCTACACTCCTTCTCTCCCTCAGCACAATGCTGTGGACACACGCGGCAGTCTTCCTCCTCCCGTTCCTCTCGCTTGCTGGGGCTGTGCCCCAGATCGCCAAGCGCGGCTCGGGCGGCTTTGCCAAAGCCAGTGGCACTTCCTTCTCGGTCGGTGAGTACCTGATCTTCCTTGGGAGTGAGGTTGGCTAACAGCCACAGACGGAAAGGACTTTAAGTTTGCCGGTACCAACGCGTACTGGCTCCCCCAGCTCACCAGCGATGACCAGGTCAAGGCCGCGTTTGCGCGCATGCAGGACATTGGCGTCAAGGTCGCTCGTACCTGGGCTTTCAGCATGGGCACTTCCTCGAGCGCCTACACCAGCGTCTTCCAGGTAGGTCTTACCAGTACCTCACTGAGACTGACCACTAGCTCTGGAACGGAAACAGCTACACTACCAACACGGGCAGCAGCGGTCTCGAGCGCCTCGACCGTGTCGTCAGGATTGCCGAGGACTACGGCATCAAGCTGATCCTCACATTCACCAACAACTGGCACGACTACGGAGGCATGGACATGTATGTCTCGCAGATCAAGGGCTCGGGCTACCACTCGGACTTCTACACCGACAGCTCGGTCATCCAGTCGTACGAGGCGTACGTCAAGACTGTTGTTCAGCGCTACAAGAACTCGGCCACCATCTTTGCCTGGGAGCTCGCCAACGAGCCCCGCTCGAGCGGCTGGCCCGAGCAGGCCCGCAGCGGCTTCTCGGCCAACGACCTCACCAAGTGGGTCTCGGACCGCTCCAAGTTTATCAAGGGCCTCGACTCGAACCACATGGTCGCCGTCGGTGACGAGGGCTACTTTAACTGGGCGGGACAAAGCGACTACATCTACAACGGCGCCAGCGGCGGCGACTTTGACGCCACCCTCAGCCTCAGCACCATCGACTTTGGCACCTTCCACCTGTACCCCGAGGACTGGGGCAAGTCGCCCACGCTCGACTGGGGCAACCAGTTTATCAAGGAGCACGCCAACTCGATGAAGACCCACAACAAGCCCGTCGTCCTGGAGGAGTTTAACGTAAAGTCCCAGAACGACCAGATCAACATTCTTCCCCAGTGGATCAACACGGCCGTCTCTGCGGGCATCCCCGGTATCATGCCGTGGGGCCTTGGCTCCGAGGGTCTCAGCGGTTTCAACACTGGCGGCGGCGCCGACTCGTACGACCTGTACCCCGACAAGAGCGCTGTCTGGGACATTCTCAAGAAGCTTGCTACTCAGATCAACACTGGCTCTTCTGGCGGCTCTGGTGGCGGTTCCGGCGGCGGCTCCGGCTCGTGCACCGTCTCTACCTGGAACCAGTGCGGCGGCAACGGATGGTCCGGTTGCACGACCTGCGCCTCGGGCGAGAGCTGCAAGTACTGGTCCGACACCTTCTGGCGCTGCGAGCCCAACTCGTCGTCGGGCGGCGGCTCGGGCTCGTGCACCGTCGAAAAGTGGAACCAGTGTGGTGGCGCCGCCTGGACGGGCTGCAAGACCTGCGCGTCGGGCACGTCCTGCCAGTACTACGACTACTGGTTCTGGCGCTGCGTCTAACCGCGCTGCGCTCGCCGCCCCGGTCGCTGCACGCCCCGCTGTGCACCTGAAAATAGTTCTCTGAAAGAAAGAAACGTTCCGCGCGGCGGGTCCGTAGTGGAAGAAATGAAGAAAAAGTCTCTGCAGGGCACTGGATGGATGCTGGTCAGAACGAGGGAGGCGTGAGGAAAACAAATCAATCACGCTGGCCCTGATTCAGGTCATCAATGGGTCAGCCAGCCGCCCCCGACGTCGTGGGCAATCCTCGCGCTTCCGCACCGGAGAGTTGCTGCTGAAAAGGCCTCGTGAGTTGGTGCAGCATTGCCAACGGCTTGTAGGCCGCTTCTCGGGACACATTGCTCGGCAAGGCTGGCCTCGATTCCAGCAACCACGCAGTAGGGAAGCCACTGACGTCACAAGGAATGTTGCCACCAGCCCCACACTTGTGATTAGTAATTGATTCTAATGCAACTGCAGCTTGATTTGGCACCGCTCATAATTGGTATTTACATTGACTTCTTACTGCTGCTAAACTCTTGACTCAGGGTACTCGTATGGGGTCGTGTGATCAGGTGATCATGCGACGGGGTGGGGAACGCAGGGGAACACGAACGCGCTTGCGGGGAAGGCGGGGATGCCGGCGGCGGCAGCGGGGCAAAGGGGGGAGAATGTGGCGGCCGCTGCCGACGATGATCATCATAAGCGCACCCTTCCTCGAACGCGTCGCGCGTCTCCGTTGTTGTCCGGCGAGGAGCTTACTTGCTGCCGCTGCTCGACTCGCTGGCGACGCTGCCGTTGACGGAACCGGTCTCCATCGAGTCGCCGTCCATGTTGCGCGACTTGTAGCCACGGGGCTTGGGCTTGGAGATGGGGTGGGCGCAGTGGTGGCAGAAGCTGGGGAGGGCGGGGTTGGCGACGCAGGGCGAGGACGAGTCTGGAGGTGGGTTAGCTACTGAGGGAAGGGTTGATTGACACGACACGCTGGTGGCGAGGAAGGTGGGACTACGTACCGCAGTGGGTGGGGAGGCGGGTCCAGGCGGGCATAGTGGGTGGTTGTGGGTGTGGTCTGGGTGGTGGCGAGAGCAGAGGAAGGAAGGCGAGCAAGACCAAGCTGTGGGGGGGAGCTGGTCTGTGGATAGGATGAAGTGAGGAAGAGAAAGAAGGATGCGACCGAGCGCGACCTTTTATACCTGGGACACTGCGGCTGTGCACAAACGGGGGTGTGAACCAGTCAGTGTACAGCGTGTGTGCATGCGTGTGTGTGTGTCGTGTGTGTGGTGTCATGTGTGTCGTGTGTGTGTGTGTGTGTGGGGGGGGGTGCATGCGCGGAAGCAAGCGACGACGACTCTGTGAATGGGGGGGGGGGGTCAGATGACCAGATGACTCGCCGCCGCTCAACTAACTCTCGCCACTTTTGGGTGGGCGCCGGCGTGTCTCTCTTCTTTGCCCCCTCTCTTCCCACCCACCCGCACAGCGCTAGGCGGCTGGCTGGGCTGGGCTCTCACTCTCGCGCTTGTCAGCAAGCTCTGGGGTGCTGGGGTGCTTGCTCTTGCTCTAGCTCTAGCTAATACGGCATTGAAAGGCAACTCTGCAGTAGTAGACAGCAACAACAACAGTACTCTAGTGGGTCATCCCGGTCACGTGCAGTTATGTATGCTTCTCGTCCGCTCGCTGTCCCAGCCTAGAGGGTGGGGGCTGGCTGTCTGCGGGCCGTACTAGAGTCACCGCAGCTGCGCAGTCAGAAGGGAATCAGGCTGCATGCCATTCAGCCCCGACCTTCCTTGTGCAGTTCCCCGCCGTGTCCTCGCCAGATCACTTACTCACGAGATCGCCACGGACGGCTCAGTGGAGCAGCGCCGAGAGCCGCGGACAGAGTGGCGAAGGAGCCCCTGCAGCTCGGGGTGATGCGCGAAGCCCGGTCTGAGGGACCGAGATGCACCGGATCTCCACTCGCAAGGGCCGCCGGAGTAACCTACAGTCCTGCACTCGCGCACTCGGCCCGCTCGGAACGTCTTTGCATTCAGAGCACGTGAGGAAAGCTGGGCGGCATGGCGGCAATCGGGGTGAAACAATCGGCTATTCCCGACAGCCCACACCCCCTTTATCAAGCCCTTCGCGGCCCGTGGGGGGTGTGGCAGCACTCTACCGAGCCCGAGTGTTGGCCCAGCAAAGGCTATCTATGTGCATTTGGAGAGAGTGTCTACAAGGGGGTACAGGGAGGCATACCGCATCCGCCTCCTTCTGGCCGCGCACCTGGAACCCCTCCTTCTGGCCGCGCTCCTGGAACCAGAGGTTCATTGCCTACCACAATGGTCATTGTATCTGTGAAGAGAATGAGAGTGAGGGAGAGAGCCGTTGTACGGTGAAGACAATCGTGGTGTGGTGAGGACAATCGTGGCGATAGTAGTGCCGATGCTGGACCAAGCATTGGGGGAGATGTGGCAGAAGGGGAACACCAAGTAAGGCCCACACGGTAGCGCGGAGGATGAGCGGGCTGGTGAGCCCAAGCGTAGCAGCACCTCGCCAACATGATCTGCGTGGCGCTCACTCTTCCTCGCCGTTCTGACTCCCAGTCTCTCTCCCTTTGTCTAGAAGACAGCCTGTAGAGACTATTCTCGTAGGTGCAAGCGCATTACGCGACCCATCAGACGTGTGATCCTCCCGACTGTCAGCCTCCTGATCGGCACCCTTGGCGAACACCGTTGCTCCGCAGCCTCCCCCCTCACCATGAACCCTGCGCACGCATCTCTCCGCCTGCCTGCGACCTGCACATGCTGCATTCGGCGACTTGACAGAAGTGCTAGTACTGTGGTGCTTTCGCGTGCATCGTCTCGTCTCTCCGCTCCGCACTCGGGGTCTAGACGGCTTTCCTGCCTCCCGCCACAGCTGCTTCAGAGTCGTCGTGGAGTCGGCGCAGTTAGAGCTTGCCGCCGTTGTCGGTGTTGACGAGGACGAAGCGGAAGTTGGGCTTGCCGGCGTTAAAGTCCTTGAGGGCGGTGTTGATGTCGTCCATGTTGTACTTCTGGACCCAAGGCTTGATGTTGTGCTTGGCGACAAACGCGAGCATATCCCTAATCTCCTGGGGGGAGCCAATGTGCGAGCCGACGACTCCGACGTTCTCTATCTCGTCAGTAACCAAGCAGAGAGTGGCACTCACTAATGATGAGAGGGCCAACAGGGACGGAGAGAGGCTGGTGAGGGACGCCGACCATGGTGAAGAGGCCTTCGGGGCGGAGGAGCGAGAGGTAGTCGTTGACGGGGAGGTCGTCGGGGTCTGTCGGGTCAGCGGGCAGCTATTGTGCCGTGTTGCGTACTGATGGTGCAGATGATGAGGTCGAGGGTACGCTCGTGGGGCTTGAAGGCCGAGGCGAGGTCGTTGCCAGTGGCAATATATCCCTGTGCACCGAGGGTGTGCGCGTCCTCCTTCTTCGAGTTGCTGCGGGAGATGGCGGTGACCTCGGCACCCATCGCCTTGGCGAACAGGATGGCCATGTGGCCGAGGCCGCCGACACCAATGACGCCGACACGCTTGCGGGTGGTACCGGCACCGTGCTTCTTCAGAGGGGTGTAGACCGTGATGCCGCCGCAGAAGAGGGGGCCCGCAGTCGACGCGTCAATGCCAGAAGGGAGAGGGACGGCGAAGCGGGCAGGTCCGCGCCAGTGCTTTGCGAATCCGCCGCGAGCGCGAACCCCCTTGACGGGCTCGCGCTGGTAGGGACCGCTGATAGTGTTGACAAACGTTGCGCAGCACGGCTGGTTGTCTACAGTCAGTAACGGACACACCCCTCATTCTCTTCGTCAAATCGAATACTGCAGCTCTCGCACGCCCCCGACTCAGCCGTCTCAGCTGGATCCCCCGCCATGCACTTACCATCCTTGCACCACTCGCACTCGCCGCACGAGTCAGACTGGTAGCCAATACCAACCAGGTCGCCGACCTTGACGCCAGTGACCTGCGAGCCGGCCTTTGTGACCTTGCCGATGACTTCGTGTCCGCAGACAATGGGGTCTTGAGCCGAGAAGGGGCCAAAGGCGCCAGACAGGCCCCCAATGTCGGTAGCGCAGATGCCGCAGTACAGGACGTCGACTGGATGTCAGCTCGTCGCCCGACCCCCGTGCCTACCATCCACGTCGGTCTCCTCCCAGGATTTGGAGGGGACCTTCTGGAAGACGAGGTTGCCGGTTACGGCGTCAGATCCCTGGCCGGTCCAGGCGTCAATTGTGATGGTGTTGGACATTGTTGTTGTGGTGTATGAGGATGGATTGAGACGTGGGAGATGAGGTGGTCGTCAAGAGCACCCCGCTGCTTATGTATCATCAGTACGTGCATTCAGGCGGGTGAGCAAGCGCGAGCGAAGAGAGGTTGGTTTGATACCCAGATAAGTAAACCAGACATGCTCAATCGAAATTAACAGGCCTCTGACGTCAAAGGTTCTCACAAGCGAATGCACCTCCACTCTGCCTCCACCTCCCTCCACACTTCGTCGTCGGGGACCGAGGCTAGTGTTATTCAGCCTAGCGGTCATCTCTCTAGAGCCGTCCAACTACAAGACGTCGACGACAAAGGTCGACGACAAAGGATTGCTGGATGAAAAATCCATCTACTCTACTCCCCGTCTGTCGGAGACCGAGAATTGTTATTCAGCGGCGGCCATCGGAAGACAGCCGTGCGACGACGGCCATCTACAAAGGGCCGTCTCGAGTGATGGCGACAGAGCTTGATAATAGTGCGAGGCCGACTAGCCGGAGGAGGAGCGCGGCGCGGGCAAACGACCCCAGACCAATTAGAACCGTGTTGAAGGCGCTCTTGTTCCCCAGCTTTTGCATCACCAGCATCCAGTCGAGCGCAGCGATGAAGATACCAGTGAGCTCCCAGGTACAGGCCGAGAGCGCCATAGTCGCGACAACAGAGCGCAGGCGCCACGTGATGGGGACGGGAGCGACGCAAATCGAGATAAGGTAGAGCACAAGACTTGTGTATGCGAACGGCACGACTACGAGTCTCGTGTCCGCCATGCTGCGTGTTTGAAGCGGTTCTCTGGAGCTGGATGTCTCAGTGTTGTCGTTTTCGGTGGTGTCGTCGCTGTCGCTGGCAGGATCTTTTTCGGTCTCGCTTTCCTCCTGCGGCCAGTCGAACAGGTCGCCGCCGGCATTCTTCCTGCGCAGCGCCGCCAACCACTCGGGAACAGACGCGAGCGCAACGAGAAGTGCGGATACGCCGTATACCACAGCAGTGACATGAATGGCGGATGCCCACCGCGCGCCAGCCGCTTCACCCGCCGCCATGGACCCGTCGTAAAAGTCGAGCATGAAGCGGGGCACGCCAAGGGAGTGGAAAAGGTCAATCCCGGATGTACCGACTGGGGAAGGGATGAGTGCCCAGATGCCGGACATCACCCATAGGACGGCCATGTTGCCCCCGCTGCTGAGTGTGAAGAGGACGATTGCGGCGAGCGCTGGGGGGATCCGGGCGGACAATGGGGGCTTGGCGGGGCGGAACCATTGCTTGGCGAGGGACGCCGCGAGACTGGTGAGGACCGCGAGGACGACAAGGAGGTTGAATGCGTGCTCTGGTGAGCGCCGTGTCAGGCAGTTGGCCATGGATGGGAATCTGGCGATGTCGTCTCTATTACCGCCGCAGTGATCGACCAAAGGAAAGCAACAGGCCGATCAGTTAGGTACGTTAGGTACGTCTTGGAGGGGTTAGTAAATGCCAAGCCAGCCAGCCCAGCCAGCCAGCCAGCCTACCAGCAGCCAGGAGGCCAGCCGCCACGGCCAGCCAGGGGGTTAACGCGGTCTAATTTCGCGGGGTCAAGCATTCTCGGGCTAATAGCTAATGGGCCATAATGGGCTCCATGACCCGCGTGTGCGCGCACGCGTTCCCCCCTCGGTCCCACTTTCGACGTTCTGACCGCTCTGACCGCTCTGGCTGGGTGCATGCGTGTATGCTCCCCGTGCTCTTCGCTCTGCGCTCTGCGCATCTGCGTCGTCGCCTGTCTCAGCTACGCCGCCACCGAATGCGCCGCCCGGTGTGCGCCACCTCACTGACAACAAGGTTCTGGAACGTTAACCTTGCTCCACTGGAGCGGCTGGTCCCTGGCACAAGTCCCAGTCCGATGGAGCCTGGCGACGGCCTGGTCGCAGCAGTCAGCAAAGTCACGCCGCGCACAGAACAACACTTTGCAACACTTTTACGGTACACCCACTGATCACCGCGCGCATTGGGAATCTCACCATTTCGACCTCCGACATCACCTCTCTGACCTCCACTCAAGTCGGCCCCGCCCCCGACCCCGCACAATGCCCCGCTTGCCCTGGGCATCGTCGCGCGACAAGCACCACGGCACCAACATGCAACAGCACGGCGAGTCGACACGGCGAGATGGGACAATGCTCCCACTCCCACCACCAGAGACGAGTCGAGTCGGCCACGGCTCTGCAGAGCAGCAACCGCGACGCGGCTCTGTCAAGGGCCAGTTCACCCACGTCGAGGGAGTGGAGAGACCAACACGAGGGGCAGCAGGGTGGGATGCACCACAAGGTCGAATAGGTCGGACACTGCCGAATCGAGGACTGGGCTCTGTCCCCTCAACTCCGAGGCGCCCGTCTCTGATCAGCTCGCTGCTCCATTCACCAACCCTGAGTACGTCCCGTCACGATAAGCGAGAAGCACGCCAGAACCACGCCTCGCGGCCGAATGGGCAACAAACGCCGCGAGTGGAGCCGCCCAGCCCAGCCCAAGACGATGGACCGGTGTCTGTCGTGGTCGTCGACAATGACTTGGTGAGGTATGCGCACGGCATTGGGCACGCCCGAGCGGGAACATTGCCAGAGCCTAGCCCAAACAATGTCAACGCTCCAACTAGCAGTTCGTCGCCGAAAGACACAACGAGCAAGCGGCCGTTGGACAAGAACGCGGCGTCGTTGGGAGCGCCATCACTGATGGACATGGGCGACGACGATAGAACACAGTCGGGATGGGAATGGTGGATCCGACACTGGGTCATACCTCCCATACGGCGTTTCTGCACCCTCCGATTTAACAACCGTGAACATGAAGAGGCTTATCAAAAGGAGGTGAGTGGCTCAACTATTTGCTTTCCTTGCGTTGCTCATCGGTCCAGTCATGGAGATCAGAAAAAGCCGGAGCGTTTCTGTGTTCGATATGGATCGTTATCACCTGGATACTGCAATGTGTCTTTCGCACCAAGTGGCCTGACTGGGCGTGGGGAATCTACGTCGGTCTCGCCGGGGCATTCACCATCCCACTACCTTTTCTCATCCTTTTCGATGGTCCCAGACGATGGCCGTTGGTCTATCAGGTGTCCCTGCTCGGCGCAGCCTGGTGGATCGTCTACTCTCTGGCCATCGAGATGGTGAGTAGGAATCATCCGTGGAAACTCAGAGGGAGATAGACAGTGTGTTAACGCGCAGCATTGGTGCGATGTACGTATCGATTGGCCGACCAAGAGTCGCCTGACACCCCATTGCTTCACCTGACCCAAGTTCTTCAACCCCACGGTTTTCCGAGGGAGGTGCCCCGATCGCACATTTCTCTACATGGGGACGGCGGCATACAGCTCGACCAGTATGGCACTCGTCGGTATGCGCCAGAACAGGGTGCTTCACATTGCAGCCGCCGTGGGGTGGTTCATCCTGCAGCTAGTAGAGACTACTCCTCTCGCAGGGACAGAACGAAGTTTTATCCGCGACTTGTGCATTTGTGAGTGCCATCGATGCCTCTAGCTGACCTCAAGTCGTGACATATCACTTGTTTCTGGCCGTGGCCGGGTATTGGCGGTACGTCCAGAAGCTGATTGTTGCTCACACTACAGGGAGTGGACGAGCCGAAGAGTGTTCACCCTCGGCCTGGAGCTCCAGGAACAGATCGAGTGCGTCTGATTGTGGTATCACTCTGACATCAGTGCCGTCCGCGAGGCAGAATCCCTGGAGCGCGAGGCTCAGGGGTCCAAGAGACGCTTTGTTTCATACATCTTTCACGAGGTGCGCGTGCCGCTCAATGCCGCGCTCCTAGCAGTGCAGAACCTCGAGGACGAAGGCCTGTTCGCCAGCGCCGACGCCGACCAGCGCGAGATGGTACATGGCTTGATCGCAAGTCTGGCCCTGATGGAGAATGTCCTCAATGATGTTCTCAGCTTTAACAGGATGGAGGCAGGCAACCTCATACTGGCGTGCAAGCCCTTCGACTTGCACAAGACCATGCAGGTCGTTGGCCTCAGCCACCGTGTCCAGGCGGAGGTTGCCCGCCTCGACCTCGTTCTTGATCTAGACCCCCGCATTGATGAGCTAGGAGGCATGCTCGGCGACGAGATGCGCCTTCGCCAGGTTGCCTCCAACTTTGTCTCGAACGCCATCAAGTTTGTGAGTGGAGTGTTCTTGCCGCTTTTTGACACTAGACCGCGACCGGTTCGGTTCGCATCGCCACCAAGCTGCTCTATTACCACATTCCAAAGGTTCAGGATTTCACAGAAACGACCTGTTCAAGCCCCTCTGTCGATCCTGAGAAAGGGTCGGCACTGGCTGAAGCAGCGCGCAATAGCCCCAGCTGCAAGACATGCTATGACGGACGGAACGGCGCGGCCGTTGTCCGTATCGAAGTTCACGACACGGGCGTCGGTCTCCGCCCGCCCGATGTACTAGACAATGCCCTCTTCTCGCCATACGTGCAGACCGAGATTGGTCGACGCCAGGGCGGGAAGGGATCCGGCTTGGGACTGGCTCTCTGCATGCAGATTGTCAAGCTTAGCCACGGCCGCATTGGCGTCGAATCGCAGCACGGCAAGGGGAGTATCTTCTGGTACGTCGCTCGTAGGAGGCGGCTTACTCACCCCAGGTTTGAAATGCCGTACTACTTGCCGCGGCAAAACGGAGCGGCAGAGGAGGGGTTCACCGACCCGACGCTAGCTCCCTCGGCTCCAGTGGAGGAAACGGCTTCCCACCAGCCACATCGGCCTGCCCGGCCGCGCAAGCTGAGCAGCATATCCCGGAGGCTGTCGATCCTGCGCAACAGCCTCCTGCTGCGTCTGCCATCCGATGACAGTCACCGTGATGTGTCGCCGGGGCTAAATGGGCGTGGCAGCGTCTCACTGGACACGCCGTTATCTGGGGGCCCCCGGGTCATGCTCGAGCCCGTCCCTACCCGCATCAGTATCACCCAAAGCGTTCAAACTGGGCCTCTCGACACCCCAATACTGGATCAAAAGAGTCCGCTACCGGCCGGCAGTCCTGGAGCAATCTACAGTCCCAGTGGCCAGTCCGCTCCGAGAGGCTTGGGGTTCGATCTGCCTGGATCGCCGCCGCGCATAGTTGCCACACCCCCGCTGAGCAGCACTCTGGCGGTGTCTCCGGGAATCTCGGACCATGGTCCCCCATCTGCTCGCGCGTCTCCTCGCGTCCCTCAATATTCACCTTCAACACCTCCAGTCGCACTGCCGCCGCAGCAGCGCATCTCGACAGCCATCACATCTCCATCCCTTCCACAGCTCCCGGAAGTATCGCCAACTTCCTCCACATCACCGGCCACGCTTCAGTCAACCACACGCCCGTCAGCAGACTTGACATCCGGAGCTCCCTCCAGTTCGCCAAGACCGAGTGCCGTCCGGCTCAGTGTGCTGGTCGTGGACGATGATTCGTGCGTATCCCCTGCCCTCACTAGCACTGACCCTCAGCCTCACACGGCGCCTCATGCACCGCATGATTGCCCGCCTGGGCAACGACGTCACTGTCGCGGAGAACGGACAGGTCGCACTAGACCTGCTCAAGACGGGGCACTACGACATTGTCTTCTTGGACAAGTGAGTGAAACCTGCCCGCCTCTGTTCTGACTCCCCCAGCCAGATGCCCTTAGTTTCCGGCGTCGAAGTGGTCCGTGAGCTGCGCGGCTGGCCGTCCGATGTGTACGTCATTGGCTGTACCGGCAACGCGCTGCTCGAGGACCAGGACGAGTACCTAGACGCCGGCGCCGACGGACTCATCACCAAGCCTGTCAACCAGGCCGCCATCGTGCGCCACCTGGCCGAAGCGCAACGCCGGCGAGAATCACGACTGGCCAGTCTGTAAGGCAGCCAGGGTGGTCACAACACCAAGCTGTAGGCGTGCGTGCACGCATCCCACTTTAACTGCTTGCTACTCCATCTGTTGTCATAGTATCCCTTCCGCCACCAGGACAATGACGGGACGTTCTGTGTAGCACCTCCACCATGAAAGCATTCACCCATTGACTGACGATCGGACCCGAATTCGTCCCGCTCTCACCTGACCTGACTTCTAAGCTACCCGACATGGAAACGCTCTTCGGCACCCAGCATCGATAGTCACGCCGCCCAGAAGCACATAGCCCCCGCCCCCATGACAAGCTACCCGAGAAGGGACAGGCTCTCTTTCGACAAGGTTGTAGTTTCTCGCCACTTGGAGGAGCGGGTGAAAGGGAGCTGCTACACGCCCGTAGGACGGTCACCACTCCACCGTATTTGCTCTCTGACGATTCCAGCCTCAGGGTACCGTAACACGCGTGTGTGCAAAGCAACGGTATGCTGTCTACGTGCACGTAATCTTACGTACAGGTAATCAAAGACCTCGACCCGGAGCATCTGCCAAGCTAGGCTGTCGTTTCCAGGAGGGCCAAGTTGCTTTGGTTCGCGCTCGGTTGCCATGCCCTGGGATGTCTTCCGCACCCTTGATGTGTACAGCGCGGACCACGGCGTGAACGGACTTCGGATCGTTGGAATGGACGATCTGGAAGCCTTCCATTGCCGAAACCGCGCATCCTCCTCCCATTGTTGTTGTGGGATGTTCCACTCCGTGACGTCAAGGCGGGAGCTAAGTGGCAGGTGGACAAACGAACTTACAGAACTTGGCGGGAATGATATATCAACAGCGGTCCTATGCGCTGACATCAGTAGCCGCCGCTAACGGCATTTTACGTTGTCTCATGTCTTGAAAGATATGAGATCAAGTAGGGCTGTTAATGCACGAGGAGTACGCCGCCTGTTTGTAGTTGAGACAAGTCTTCAGCCCATTCCGCGATGGGCTGTTGTGGTATAAGTTTATAAGTTGGTGACGCTTGGATGTCTGTCACTAGTTGTCCCACATCTTGACCTCCTTTCCTCCCCGAACTCACTCCTATTATCACGCGCTAGACGCTCCACCCTCGACCGCCGACATCTAGTGTTCACTATGGCACCGGCCTCATCCAGCCTGGCAGCCGAGCGTTTCCCCCACATCATCGACAGTATCCTGGACCATCTGTGTCGTGACTCGCCCATCTCCGCTCTGCTTGCACGGGCGGTATGCAAGACGTGGCACGAAACCATCAGCACGCGGCTCTTCCACCACCTCCAACTTGGACCATACGGCGAAGACTACAGCCGAATCTCCCTCTTTGCTCGAACGGACCAGCACATTTCCTCACACTTTGTGCTCCGTCTCCCCCTCCACCCATTCTCTGAGGCGCCCACGGTACTGAGCAGAATACTCTTCCCCGTCCTCGAATCGGTTGTCAAGTATGCGCATGTGCTCGACATTCACGACTCCCTCATCAAAAATATCCCCACCGAGTGCATGCACTGGCTGCGTGCGCGTGCTGCCGCTACGCCGATGATCGTTCGCGTCGGGCCTCGCTGGTGCCTCAACAATGTGCAGCTGCCATGCGGTACCGGTATTGAACTGGTGCTCTCAGTTGGACTTCCTAGCCATCAAGAACATCCAGAGGACGACATCACGCAGGTGCCGGACCCAATGCTTGACTCGCCGAGTTTGGTGGCGAAGGGTTCCGAATCTGATGACCATCGACCTCGTCTTGTCGTCCACGGCAATGACGCAGAACTGCAGATGTTCCTCACTGGTATCTTCAATTGGCGAAGCTCTCCAGCCGCCATAACCGTGTTCTACTATGAGCCCGTGTATGTCTGGGAGGACCCCAACTACCAACAGGACCCCCTACCGGTTGACTTCAAGGACTTGCACAACCTCATTTTGGGTCCTTTGTTCACTGTTGCTTGGATCATTCGGGCGCGCTTCCCCGAGTGCAAGGTAACATTCGTTTACGCTAGTACAGACGAGGTAGAAGATGAAGTTCTGGACGAAAACAAAGGTAAAAGCGTAGGCGGCCCTCAACCGGCGCGAGGTCATGTCGAAGAGGAAGAAACCGTACCGCCGACTCAACTTCTCGACGAGTACAAGGGATGGAATGTTCTCCAGTCCTACACACGCTATCTGAACACACACCCTTCACTGCCKTMYCRACCTTCTCACTGCGACGGGCCTCGATTCTTGTCTCGCGAAGACTATCGTGAGGAAATCGGCCAAGACGAGTTCCGTATTCGAGCGTTAGGCGAACCTTGGAGGCTCCCTTGGTTACTGTAGCTGTATGTAGCTTGTAGCGTTACCTTTGCATATACGCAGGATGCAAGATCGTGAGGGTGAAAAGCTTTGCCGGCCAGGTCGGGGACGCTTTCCAACTCGATGTTTAAGACAGGAAGATCCGAGCCGGGTCACATTCGCCTGTACCATCACAGACACAATGCCTACATCATGTGCGCGGTGTAGACGGTGAGAGAGAGAGGCGGCTCGAGACTTCAGGCGAGAAAGTGAATCGGAAGGTGGCATCAGGCCTTCGAGAGTGGAACTGTAACGGACAAACCGTGGATAAACGCAGGGCACGACGTCATTTCCAACATCTCGCTTCACGTTGTGACCGAGCCGCACAATGTGGGGATGTCTAATGAGGAACAGCGTCGCAAGGAACGACTGAATGATCCGCTTCCAGCCTCGTCGTCGTCAGGTCATGTGAACTCTCGTGCCGCACAACGTCGTGCCGCGGGCAACCGCAGTCGAGCCTGATAAACGCAACTCTGCGAAACGGACATCCACTTCTTCTCACCAACACCTCTCTCGTGCTACCATTTTCATCAACAGCATCCACCATGGGCGACATCGACGGCAACCTCGAGGGTAAGGGCAATAAAACCACGCTGGCTATTGACTGTGTAACAGCCAAGGCCATCACCGAATGCATGAAGGCTAACAACGGCGACCACGAAAAGTGCAAGGTCCTGCTCAAAGACCTGTACATCTGCTGCGCGTCGATGTACCTCGACTCCAAGCGCACCGGCGCTGCGGCGGCGAGCACGGCTTGCCCGCTCCCCGATGAGGTCAACAAGTTCTTGAGTGAGAAAAAGAAGAAGTAGAATCAAAACACACAGCTCTCGTGAATACTGTGCGAAATGACAAGACGGGTCGTAGCTTGCCTCGTGGGCCTGCCGCCGGTCAATGATTCACCGCTTACAGTCGCCCTCGGGGGATTTCCCTCTACATGGCGCGCGACCGAGGGCCTGAGAAACGACTGACCATGAGAGGTGACTTGATCGTTTGCTGTCAGCCCTCGACTCCGCCACGAGGCGAATATCGAAGATCTGACTCGTGTCATTAGCATCTCCATCCGCTCCTTTAAGGAGCGGCGAGTGGCTTCATCACCTACCTCACAAGGTCTTTGGTTCAATTCCTTAACTCGTCAAGGTCTCTCATCAGAGGATGAGTGTGTGCGTTTTCTGCTGCATTGCCGTGGCGGGTGCTGCTCGGTCGCCGGTCGCCGAGTCGACTCCCGAACGCTCCAAACAGGCTCAGTGGAATGGAGGGAACCATGGCATATTGGAATAGAATATGGAGTACACTTGTGCGCCGCCTAGGAGATAGCGTGTGCCCAAGACCAAAGTGATATGGGGGTGAGGGAGAGAAGAGGCCCCTGGGGGGCGATGACGCCGGGGGGGGGGAAATAGGTGAGACGCAAGAGGATGGGATCGCAGTCCTAGACGCTCAGCACCTGCCACTGCTGATTGATTCCGGTGGCCGCACAGTTGTAGAGCTGAACGGCAGTGCCGGCCGCGACGATGCCGTTGGGGATGTCAACACAGTACGTGCCGGTCTTGAGTTGCGAGCCATTCAACATGAAGACCTGGTTGGAGCTGCCGTTGCAAGTGTACCACTGAAGGTTGGCACCGTTGTACCGTAAACCGTTCGGCACATCGAGACAAAGGGAGGAGCCGGCGAGTTGGATGGCGTTGCCATTGAAGACAATATTCTGACTGGCGCTGCACGAACGCAGCTGGGCAGAAATGCCGTTTGTCGGACTGACGGCTCCGAGGCAGAAGCTGGAAACCTGTCCTGATACGACGGGCCTCAATTGCTGCTGGCTGAAGGTCATTGACCCTCGGGGGGCCACTTCGGCAGCGGGGGCTGCGGTCACCTTGGCGTCAGTTGAAAGCCACGACACAGACTCCGACCAACTCACTGCGGAAACCTCGAGAAGGGTGGCGATGAGGGCTGAGAAGAGCATGATGGAGCTGGAGAGAGAGTGAGAGAGAGAGAGGGAGAGAGAGAGGGAGAGTGAAGCTAGTCGGTAGGAGAGAGTGAAGGCGGTTGGCGGTGGGTATGAGAGAGTGGAAAGGGTCGGTGATGAGGAGAGAAGGCCATCTTTCAGCTCTGGTTATATACCACCTGTCGCAAGGGGGCATGTGTACCATGAGGCTGCAATGAACATGCGACTTGCTGCGTCACCTGTCGATTGAGGTGGACGTCTCGATGCCCGTGGGGGTGCGGGACTCATCTGACACCTAATCGATAACCACTCCCTGGCTTCCACCTCGTTCACAGCCCTATTCTTCCATCTCTCGATTGCAATGTCATCCGTTCCGCTAGTAGCAGTTGAAGACCATTTGACAAAGTGGTTTCGGGATTGGGTGGGTCAGACAGCGGTGCGGGCGGCGGATATCCGATGTGAGACCGAAGGGATGTAGGACCTGTAAGGGGACCCCAGACCTCGAGAACACCGCAGAGGGCCTGTATGACCAATAGAATGATGCATTGGGAAGAAGGAGAAGCCTAATTGAGTAAACAACGGAAGTAGTGGAGGAGGAAGGCGGTGACGCTAGGTGCAGAGTTATACGGGAATATGGACTGTGGCGGGGGAGGGGTGGCACTGAGTCCAACAAGGGATGCAAGGAGTGCAGATAGTGACAGTGGGTATGTAGGTGGAGGCATTGACACCCTTAATGTGTCGAAGATAGGGAATCAGTCGGTCGGCCGCGAGACGTCGGGAGGCGAGAGTGCACTATGTGCCATATGTTCCACCAACATCCGAGACCCCTATTCAGTAGAGTAGATGGTTAGCAAGGTAAGTGGCCCGCTTGACCTTAGGAGAGGCACATCCGTGGTTTAGACGAGGCGACCGCCTTTGGTCCTTTGTCGGCAACACGGGTCTGCCGCTCGTGGCGAGAATCAGGCGTTACCCTACCCAACGAGCACATGACAGCGCCTCATCAAAGAGTAGAGTTGTACACCGGCATTCTATGTACTACGCAAATGGCGGGGCTCTCCCTCCTACATCTAGTCCTCTCTACACGTGCTCCGTATCGCCTATCATCACCAGCGTACCCCTACGACTCGTCTTCTTCAAGCTCCACACATCTAAGCAGTGTGAATATGATACTTGTCCTCACCAATGTACTCGCAGTAATCATCGTGCGTCATGAACCGCAGATTGGGCAGGGACGTCGCCTGCATTGCCTGGGCCTCGCTTTCAAGTTCGGCGCGCCAGGCTTCAGTGTACATGTGGATGCAATCGCGAGTCGATGTTTGGTCCGGAAACACAGCTTCCGGCACAACGACGACCACTTCTCGACAAGGGGAGAATGAGTAGGCGCGGGGTGTGAGCCATTGGGAAAGCAGTGTGTCCATGATCCGAACCAGCCAAGCTTGTCCAGTCTGTCGAGATCCTAAATCGGGAAAGAGGACGAGAGTGGACGGGTGCGACTTCCACAGCCGGAGGGAATCGACAAAGTGATACAGGTCCTCTGAGTGCGCATGAACCACCAGCGAGGGCGGGCACTTGTTGACCGGATGAACTGATTCAGTCTACCCGTTGCGAGAATCCCAGGCTGGCGCAAGCGTGAAATAGATGACGAGTTCTGCCACGTCGAGGTAGCCGATGGTGTCACAGCGCGGCCACCTGGGCCCGAGGGAAACTGTCGCGTCGGCAGGGAGGTTCTGGATAAGGACAGGGAGAAGATATCCGGGTGTTGTTGGGTCAGCCTTAAGAAGGCGAGTGTAGCGCAGAATTGTCAACGGGAATACAGCGTCGCTGCTACCGATAAGCCAGCCGTCCGTTTCCAGTGTGCGGCCGCCGCAAACGTCGCCGCGAAGACAAATATACTTGAAGAAGCGGTTACCAATGAAATCGCACCAGGAGGGACACACGAGGCGCATCTTTAGAGCGAGGTAGGGCGAGGTATCGCACACGTGCGAGAGGATGCTGTCCATGATGTGGGGGAATGATAAAGCATCCAGTTTGGCACTGTCATGGACGGGTATCATTTTTACGTCTTCCAGAGTTGTGAGAAGCGGCGGCATCGTTCCAGCTGATCGATCCAATGTTGAGGTGCGAAAGAGTGAGTCAATAATGCTCTCGTTGAACCGTGATGTAGTAGAAGAGGGAGTGAAACCCTCAGAGTCCTGGAAGTGGTAAAACGGACGTGGATGGATCTAAGAACGAAGTAGCGCCCAAACCATCCATCATAGGCGACCTACATACTCCGAACACGGCCGAATGTCGACAGGATCACGAAATGGTACTTAGCGCTCTCCGCCTCCTCACACACCGCGCTCCCCCTCTACCTATACCAAGTATTGCATGAACAACTTGCACCCTTGTTGGCTCTAGTTGCTACCATCAAACATGTACAGGCGATAAGCCTCGTCGCCAACGTAGTGTCGTTACTCGTCCTTCTCCATACATATGTAGTTTGGTCGCTGGCCATAGGCGGCTTTGAGGGCGGTCCAGAGGTGGTTGTTGACCACAGGATCACCCTCATCCAAAACGACAATGATCTGGCAACAGCCGCGCAGGTGGCAAAACTGATAGCCAAGACAGAGTCGATGATATGGGGGAAGTACAGAGCATCGACCTGCGTTGTTAAAGTCGTTGAGGCAGTGGCGGCGCGTGGGCATCCTCAACTTGGGTGGTGGTGAAACTGCCGTCCCCCCTGCCCTATATGGGTGGCATAGTGCTACTGTGGAGTCCTATGGCCTGTTCCACGGGGGTTTGGGACGAGGGATGAAGTATGGAGGAGAGGACAAGAACAAGAGGATGGTAAGAGAGGAGATTCTTGGAGCCATCAACCAACAAAGGACAGACAGAGTGTGTAAACGAACCACGCTTCCCCTCGCACATCTACCTCAATCTCTCTCTTGCCACCCGCGACCCAGAGTAGACATCATGCGCAGACAAGTCTTGTTGCTTGTGGCCTGTTGTGGTCTGCACTCGCCACTACTTCCTTGTCGTCGTTGTGATCGCCACTGACATCATGTCTCGTGGCCTCCACCTTCCAGGCACAATGGACTCGGGTTCTTCTTCTCCCAGCCTCTTCTCGATTCTATTCCTTTTCCACTCGCTCACCCACTACCCAAACAGTCAGCAATGACAAAAGTGGTCACTTGCATTACAAGTCATCCCCCCGCTTCACTCCGTATCAGCGGCGCCCTTCCCGTCACTATTCCCGCTTGTGCCAACCGGTCCATGTCCACTTCTACGGCCGAAGCACCAGCACCGCACCCCGCACTCGACTCCTCATCCTTTCCTCACATCGTCGCCCTTGTCCTCGACTATGTCACTGCGTTCGGAAGTCCCGCTGCGCTACCCTTTCGTCTTGTGTGCAGAAAGTGGAACCGCACCATCACTTCCCGTCTTTTCAAGCACGTTACCATCAGCAGCGCGGGGGACATGGATGCCGTCCTCGTCACTGTTATCTCTGTCTATGGCCGCACCGCCCACCTTCAGCCCTTCGATCGCACCAACTTTGACCCAACAAAAGCCGCACCACTCACTTCCTGCGTACGGATTGCAGTCAAGAACGCGCGCGTGCTGGATATCGCCGGCGACCTGCCTCCGACGCTATACGACCTGTTCATTCGGCGGCTGTCCCGCTCCACGGCGATCCGCATTGGGCCCCAGTTCCAGGGCTTGACCTCGGAAGAGCTTGTGTCGGACCTTGTCGTGCTGGACCTTCACGAGGTGGTGTTCCACGATCGCTCAGTCATGTTGTCGATGCAGGCCGCATACGGCGCGCCGAACCGGCCGTACGGCGCCTACGGTCCCCCAAACGTCCTCGCTGTCCGGGCGGCGGAAGGAGACATCTACCCTTTCCTCGTTCTCGCGAACAAGTGGCCAGAGAAGCCCGAGTCGATAACCATCATGTGTGTGCCGCCGAGCCCCGCCGCGCGCGTGCGGGACGACTTGCGACAGCGCTGGCTCGCCAGTACCGCCGACGTCATCTTTCGGCTTGCGGAGGCTGTAATACTCACGTTCGTCAGTGGGCAACGGCGAGGTGTCGAGGGAGAGAGCCAGAGCCCGAAAGCTGAGATCGAGAGTATGGAGGCTGTCGCTTCGAGCAAGGCGAGCTGGTCAGATATCAAGACGCATCTCAACACGCTGCGCGAGCAGTATCGACAAAGCGGCGTCGATACCGAGCGCCTCGACTACGTCCGCTTCATGAGCGCTGAAGAGTATGAGGAGGAAGTGGGCGAGGAGCAGTACCGCATCCAGGCGTTTCTGGATCCTGTCATGGAGTAGCTGTATGATATCACAATAGCATCTTCAGACCTGGACGGATAACGAGCAAACAAGTCTAAATCGCGTGTCCCGTAACTTGGGAATAGTGTGAAATAATCAAAGCCCGAAAGGACGTCATTCCTCTCCCACTTGTCAGAAGCAAAAGGTGACTGTCACGGCGACGGTCTGCTCGTCTGGTCGTCTGCTGACAGTTGCTAGGCTGGGTGATGACTCGCTGGGAACA
This sequence comes from Apiotrichum akiyoshidainum, assembly GCA_002973495.1. Lineage (NCBI taxonomy): Eukaryota > Fungi > Basidiomycota > Tremellomycetes > Trichosporonales > Trichosporonaceae > Apiotrichum > Apiotrichum akiyoshidainum. The sequence continues at coordinate 39,650 of PQXP01001038.1, read as the reverse complement.
AGCACGGGAACCGAGTATGGGAGCGCGACCAAGGTTGCAACGGACAATCCAGATCTGACACTGAACTGAACCCGCCGCCCACATCGCCGAGATGGGAAACCTTGCTGGGAACAAAGTGTCCGCCGAGATCTCATGGTGTGTTGCCCCACACGGACATGGGGCGCGCATGGCGCCACCTCGGTCCGAGGCCATGCCGATGCATGCCTTGATTGCTTTGCATGAATACCTTGCCTGGTAGCTGGTGGGGCCTGTGTGGCCGGATTGTATCTGAGCTGCCTCTCATTCGCCAGTCGCGCCCCCGTCTCCGAGAGGGACCAAACAACGTCGTTGCGTTGCCGAGAGGTCGGGTGGAGGCACCACCTCCACCCAATCTCACGTTTCACAGGCCCGTCCCGCCGGCCCCGTGTCCTGAACCTCAATCTCATTCTCGCTTCACCCACATAAAGGATCGTGCACGAGATCGTTGTCAGTCGACGTTTCCCACCAACTGATAAGGATTGACACAATGTCCTCCCACACGACGCTTCCAACGTCGACATTGAGCGCCATGGGCGACAAGCTCCCTACAGTGGCCATCAGTGTCATTGTGGGGTTCATCCTCGCCATCTGGTTCCTCGTTACCGGCATGCCCAAGAATGCGCCGCACACCAAGGAGGTCGCGCAGCTTCCCGGTCCAGAGAAGCCCTGGTTTAGCTGGCTACTCGGAAACGCTGTTGCGCTCCAGGACCACCGCGACTCGCTCATCCACCCTGACTGGGCTGCCCAGTCGCCGACTGGCAGGTACCTCTCGCTGTTATCGCTGGAGCGCATTTACACCTTTGACCCTGCGGCTGTTCGCTACGTCTTCAACAAGGTTGACGAGTTTGAGCGCCCTCCTGAAGCGCGCGACGTGCTCGGAAGGGTCATGGGACGCGGATCGCTGGTCGCAGTCAACGGCGCTCAGCACAGGCGTCAACGCAAGGTTATGGACCCGGCTTTCTCGAGCACTGCCATCAAGGACATGGTGCCCACTATTTTTGAAAAGGCGGGCGAGATGGATGCCTTGATGGCGCGGTTCGTGAGGGAAGACGCCCTCGAGTCTTTCGCGGCACACATCCCCCCGAAGGACATTGACCGCGTCCCCGGCAAGCGCAAGGTCGACCTGCTCAACTTCCTCGGCCGTGTTACGACGGACGTTATCGGCCTCTGCTTCTTTGGACACGACTTCAAATCGCTCGCCACACCTGAGGGCTCTGAGCTCATGCGCTCGTTTGACCGTCTTGTCGATGCTGCGCACGGTGTCGCTCCAATCTTTGAGCTCCAGAACGCCCTGCCTATCCTCGACAAGGTGCCGATGAAGAACCGCCGCGAGATCGACTCTTGCCGCGTGCTGCTGCAGACCATCTCCACCGAGCTGATCGAGAAGCGCAGGGAAACACTCCAGGAAGACGACGAGGACTTGTTCGCCCTCATGATCAACTCCACCTCGGCCGACATCGCGGACAAGCGCATGTCAATTGAGGAGACTCGCGACCAGATGGCTACAATGGTGAGAGAGAATGGGACGCCTATCGCTGAGAGACGATGGGGTTCGCTGACGTCAGTTCTTTGCAGGAAGCACCACGACATCAGGCTTGCTCGCTGCCGCGTTGTACAACCTCGCGTGCCACTCCCAGTACCAGGAGCGCCTCCGCGCGGAGATTATGACCATTGGCGAGGACAAGCCGAGCCTCGACACGCTCAACACGCTTCCTATGCTCGACGCCGTCATTCGTGAGACTCTTCGGTGGTCTCCCCCCGTTACCTGTACTGTCCGCACCGCGACCAAGGACACTGTGGTTCCGCTCGCGTGGCCCGTCACGGGCCGTGACGGCAAGATCATCGAGAGCCTGCCGGTCAAGAAGGGAACCTGCTTCTTCCTTTCCATGATGCTTCTCAACCGACACAAGGCCGTCTGGGGCGAGGATGCGGATGAGTTTAACCCCGACCGCTTCAAGGACCCTTCGTTCCCTCTCATTGCTGTCCCCGGTCTCTGGGGCGACGTCAGCACGTTCATCAACGGCCCGTACTCGTGCATGTGAGTGACTTACACAACTTTTCGCTGATGGTCAAGTGGCTGGCGCCTCTCAGTTGTTGAATCCAAGGTCGTCCTCTTCTCCCTCCTCCGCCAGTTCAAGTTTGAGGAGCTGCCGAGCAAGCCTTCGGTTCACTACCAGTCGAGCCTCGCCACCAGGCCGCAGGTCGCTGGCGAGCCTGGCGGCCAGCTTCCCGTGCTGGTGTCCTTCTTGAAGGAGTAAATCGTGATGTACTGTAGGAGTATATGCGTCGTCGCGCTTTGAGCGTAGAGGGGCGCATGGCCCCCCACCGGGACCAATCCAATCTCTTCCGTCTTTGTCTGGACTGGAAATGCTGGGACAGCGCTGGACGCCCACACCTGCTAACTGTCCTAGGCCCAGCTGGCTGGCCGTCCACCATACTGACCGCGTGATCTCACAGCTGGCAGATTCGACCATGGTCATCCCCTCGTCGGTTGCCTGAGACAAATGACACCTTGTGTTGCACTTGTGTTGAGGAGCCCCGCTGGAGGGCCCGTTCTCCCGGACGCGAGTACACATTGCCAGGAGTTGCCTGGCAACCTGGTTCCCATCATCACCTCTAAAAAGTCCACACGCTCGCTGTTGCTTACGCTTGACAGGCCACGACGGGGATCGAACCCGCGATCTCCTGATTACTCATCGTAGTCAGACGCCGTACCATTTGGCCACGCGACCGGATGGAGGACCATTTGGGCGGTTTGTCTGCGGCCATGGTTTCCGTGTTGTTTTGCCACGGATGGGACTGATGGGAGCCATTCCGTAGGAGCATTTCAAACTTCTGATCAGTATATGGGTGGTGTTCACTACCACAAACACTACCCTTTCGGCGCCGCGGAAAGCCTTTCAAAGAACCTCACATACATGTCTGGCAGTGGAGCTATGCTCACGAAACAGGACCCCCCCCCCCATGCCCGATCTGTCTAGCCGCTCGCAGCACCCACCCTCTCCTCTCCGCGCCCCTCTTCAGTCACTGCGCCGCTCAGCTTCCATAATCCCTCTTAGCTCAGTGGTAGAGCGCGACACTAGTAATGTCGAGGTCAGTCGTTCAAGTCGGCTAGGGGGAAGACAAGATACATGTTTTTTGTTTGTGGTGAGAGCCTTCTGGGGTTGCGGGGCCCACGGGGCCGCCCCCGTATTCCCAGGCAGAGCTGCGTGACGGCGTCGGGTATATCTGTGCTCGCCGGGCGATATCCTGCGAGGTTCCGTCCCGCAGTCGCAATCACCCACTCCCTCGGCCAACAGCCCCCGTCAGGCGCGTCCTGAGCCCGACTGAGGGACTAGAAAAAGGCATCAGCGCTGCAGATGCGCTGCGGAGCTTCCTGTCGGGGAATCGAACCCCGATCTCCCGCGATCATCAAGTGACAAGCGAGCATACTGACCGTTATACGAACAAGAAGGCATGCTGTTGTGCGTGGCGCGGTCACACGCCACACACGCTTACTGTGGCGGTGTCTGAGTGTTGCTCCTAGGAGATGCGCTGACCCCTCGCCCCGACTCGGTGTTCATGCTCCTTTCAGGAGTATTGCAAGGGATCCGACTACCAAAACGAAAGGGCGGGGACGAAGCGTAACCGTCCACTCATTCGAGAGGCGGATCACCGCACGTAACTGGCCATCGTCAATACCACGTTCGCTCAAGTGCGCCTGACGAGTTCAGAGCGTTGGACCCAACCCCGAGAGCTTATCCCCACTGGCCTGCGCGGTTTTGTTCCAATGGACTGTTCTGAGCCTTGCGCTCCTGGCCGAGCCACATTGACCGTGAATAGCCCGATCGCTCCGTCAACCACCTGCCCCCTGAGGGCAAAATGGGGGTGGAGCCCTATCGCCCTTCCGTCCGCTTTCTCACGCACGGAGTGCGTCTACAAGTCGCACAAGCGTCACGGCGCTCCTTAACTCTGCGGTCCGAAGCCACACGGCTATGAGGGGGCTGAGGTGGAAACATTCCAGTCACCCGGAGGTACGGTTCCAGGGAACCAGGTGGACGGGGGCGCAATGCGGCCCCAGTGCCTGGGTTTGTAGGCTGGGAGTCAAGAGCATCGGGAGGCAGCTTGCCAGGTGGACGGGGGCAATACTTGTGCTGACACCCGACAGGCTGTCGCATCGGTGGGCTGTAAAGCAACGAACTGCGGAGATGTAAACGCAGATGTCTTAACTTGGAACAGATCCCAAGCAACGTCTCGATAGCGGATTGGCTCGGGTGTCATATCGATGTGGGCAACTTGGCGGCGGGGGGTGTCGAGATAACCCGAAAGGGGTCTGAACAGCGGACCAGTGGTCATTCTGTCTGCGCGTGTCGCTATTCAGGTGGAGCAGGCGGGTACCTGTTGTGTAATTCCTGCAGTGAAGGGAGGTTGATGTCTGAACCCTCCCTCGGCCTGTGGTTGGACATGCGAGTCTCTTCTTCGTGCTACTCTATTCCTATCACGCAACGATCACGAAACTCCATCGCCGCTACTCGAGCTTGCTGGCTTGCACGCCAGCACACAAGGTTCGGGGGAATCAGACCTGAACGCTATTCTCTCTTCCACCTCGTAGAGCATTCCTCCCCCGTCCGCTCTCCGACCGGGGAAAGGCGGGGTGCAGGTGGGGCGCGGGCCAACATTGCTCCGCGCTGGCAGTTGCAGGCACGCATTTACACTTACTCTCAGCTATTTAAGCATCCAGAACACCACAGGAGTCTTGGAGGCGGGACCGAGTAAAGGGCGGCAGACTATCGACGGAGAATCGGAGCCTCCTGTCCGGGAACCCGAGGAAGCTCGGCAAACCTAGTTTGAACTTCTACCATGGCTGCTCTCGACGCTGTCCCTTGTCCACAACGGCCTCGGGCCAACGGAGCGGCACCGATACCGAGATTCCATACACCGTGTGAGCCGCTGGCAGAGAGGTCTGCCCCTCGGATGGTGAAGGCTTGGGATATCGCCCTGTGCGAAGGTATCTCTGTTCAGCGTTGCAGGAATGGAAGGATGAAAATAGTGCTCAGTGGAACACTCGGTCTCAAAGCGCTGGGGATATGGGCTGCAGGTTGCAGCTCTTCACAAAAGTGCACTCTCAGTAGGTATGTTTCAGCACACAGCTGACGAGCCGTATCAGCAACTGCGTTTCGGGCCCAGAGGTCAAAATTAATTCCCGATACCATGGGTCGGGCCGGTCTGAAGTTTCACCACGCAATGCAGTGGACGGGAATGGATGGCGCGTGGTGAGCAGTGCATGGTGCTCAAGCGAGGCGGACATCGCAGGACGGTGTGTGTGGACCAGCGGCGACAGAGCGGAGCATGGCGGGGTGTGCTTGGAGAAGGGTAAGGTTAACTGCAGCTGGGCCGAGTACCGGGCCTATTCTGCGCTGAAAGTTTGCTGTGGCAGCATTCCCTGCGCCGTCGAGACCGGTCGTTTTGTGGCGAAATCCTTCCACCTCCACCAACTTTGCGGAATCGGCACCGCCAGCATTTCTGTAAGCTGTACGTGCTGGCGGTGCCGATTCCGCAGAGCCGAAGGGTCGGTTGCGGCTGGTTGCCATCACCGCCTCGGCCCCAGTCCAGACCTCCCTCCTCTTCACGGTGTTTGAATGGTTAGGTGAAGGATAACCTCAAGCAAGTTGTCCATGACGATGCGGGATCGACCAGATGTGAACTCGGTAGTCAGTAAGTGAGGGTTCTTCTGTTGGACAGTACAGCGAGGATCGAGGTGTTGGTGAGGAACGCCGGTATTACAGCGAGAGGGTAAGCTATTCCGTGGCCGGAGTGTGCGGCACCCTCAGACGAGCAACACGAGACAGTAGAGCGCATGCAGCATGCGCGTCACTATTGGTGGCGTGGGGCAGGGTGGGGATGCAGAGGCTGGACCCGCAGATGAACGACCGGTTGGCTCGCTTCGACTCCCGTGGTTGGTGCCACACTTCACATGTAGGACGAAGGCCATGCCCTGGACCTGTGTGCCTCACTCTCGTGGGGCGACACGGTCGATGGCCGGTTTGTCGTCGTCTCAGTGTTGATGCTACAAGTAACCGGGGATAGCAGCGTGGCGCTCAGCCATGTCTGATCAGCAAGTGAACGACAATTGTGGAACAACCAGAGGTACTTCTGGCCGTATCCCGCAGGTCCTGGCTTGGCTGTCAAGTCCGGATTGCTCGTTGTAGCCCTACGTCCCGCTGGCTATCGGGGTTCGGAATCGGAGACTCTGGGCTGGGCTACTGGGGGGGGGGGGGGGCTTGTTGGTGGTTTCACAGGCGGGGTGGCCACTGCCTGTGGGCCTGGAAACGTGCGTCGCGTCGGAATGGAATTTTTGGACAGCGACGAGCACGGTGGTGGCAGTGGCAGTGGTGGTGGTGGTGGTGGTGGGAGGTGTATACTCACTGGCCAGGGGCGAGCTGGGCGACGGGGCCGGTACCGTTGGGAGCAGTCATTTTTGGATATGGGATAGAGTGGACTAGATTGATGGAGAGAAGAGAGAAAGAGGAAGAGAACGAGGGGGCGAGTATTAAGAGAAAAATGCGAGGGCCACGGTGGTGGGTGGTTGGTGGTTGCTGGCTGGCTGGCTGGCTGGCTGGGTCACTGGGTGGGTGGTCACCCTCCCTCCCTCTTACGATCCCCCACAAATCAATCGTTCAATATCGTAATCTGGGTCGCCAGCCATGTGTCCTCCCTCTACAGCTGGGCCAGATACTCCACAGCCTAGCCTGCAGCCAGCCAGCCAGGCCAGGGGCAGGGCAGAAAAACAGTCTCCAGAGCCTGGTGTTCTCATCACGCCATCGAATCGTCCCACCCACCACAGCAGTCTATGGTGTCGTGTCTCTGAAATTTTTGATCCCGCTCTTCACCATAGAGACAACCCGGCGGCCAGCCAGAGGGAAGAGAGAGGAAAAAGAAAGAAGAAAAAAAAAAACTGAAATTGGCTCTCGAGGGCCCCTGAGCCATTCCATTCGGCCTGCCTGCCTTGCACATGGCGTGCAGGTGCAGGAGCAGCAGCAGCGCACGTTTTCTTTGAATCAAATATCCACTTCTTTCGGGGCCGCCGAGCAACCGACTATCCCCGAGCACTCAACCTCCAGGCTGGCTCGCTGGCTGGAGATTCCGCGGAGTCGCAAAAGAGTTGTGCATGTTCCGGATCAACTACGACTGTATGGTACATGCATGCGTGGCACCCGAGGTATGCTATAGGTTGCATGTATCACACCACACACATTTGCAGGTTTGGTTGGCAAGGTATGCAGAGACAGAGACAGAGACGGTCACTTCCCACGCACGTCAGTCGTTCTTTTTTGCCGTTATCAGCTAGAGTAGTAGAGTAGTTTTATTACCCGCACACCCAAATCAATCGCGTCGTCTGGGGCGGGTGGGTGGTGGTGCCCGGCCACGTTCAATCAGAGGACGAGGGGCCAGTTTGCACATCTACCAGCCGTGGCGCGACGTGGCGTAGGCAGATACGCTGCATGTCGCGTTGCGTGCGTCGTCGTCGTCGTCGTCGTCGTCGTCGCGTCGTCGACTGCTGAGCTGCTGGGTTCCAGTTCCAGTTCCAGTTCCAGTTCCAGCCCAGCCAACGGCATGCAGTCCGCCCAGCACATGCTGCCGAGCACGCGGAGACTACTGCTAGCCCCATGCCCCACGAGCCACCACTGCGATCCACGATCCGCACCCGCAATGCACAGTGCGGCCACTGATCACCACCTGCACCTGCCGACCTACTCTCAGCCGTCCTATCGCGGCGTATCACCCCACTTACCCCAATCACCCCACTCCTCCGCCCGTCCTTGCGCGCACCGTGCGCGCGCGCGCGCGACGTGGACATATCATATCCGATCATATCAGCCCACGGCCCTCCACTATACCTGAGCTGAAACGCCTCCACAAACAACTCGACACCACATACGGGCAACCGGTATCTTCCTTGTCTGGCATGTCTTGCACATTCCGACATGCGCACCGTGCCCAGTGCCAGCTCCTTCGAGCGCGTCGTCGCGGGCGCGCAGGCGCGATTGGACGCCCGCGCACCGGCCCCGCCCCGCCGCCACCCGCCACCACAGGCCCTCGCGCTGCCGACGGCCACATTTGCCGCGGCACATCTGTAAATCACCCGGGCGACCAGTGCAAGGCGACAGCGGCATCCCAGCTGCCTCCTGCCACTGCCACTGCCAGCTGCCAGAGGTGGGTCGGTGCATTGGGCCGGACTGCACACTATGCAGAAACGGCTCGGTGGCTGGCAGCGACCGGCGTAATGTCTTGTCTTTGTTTCGCTGGTCCTGCAGCTCGATCGGGATCGATGCTATTCCAGCACAGAGCACGCGTTTGAGACTTGAGACTGTGAGACCAACATGGCCCAACCCGCGGGTCTGGCAGTGTCCGTCTAAACCGCCGTCTTTGGATTCTGTGTTCTGTGGCATGTCTCTCCATGTTTGACCACCGCGCACCGCTGAGGTGACCGCGAGCAAGCAGCAGCCGTCCTCCCCCCGCGATTGAGATGACGAAATAGAAATAGCGCAGGCAAACTGGTCACGTCACTGGAGTTCTGGAACTGCAAGTACAGGGGAGGGGAGGGGACCCGGCTGGACCTGGCTGGGACGGGAAATTCCTCATACATCAGTTGCTGAGCGGCTGAGAGCGCACAAGACCAGACCACGCAGCCGCGCAGACGCAGGATACAGGCGACAGGCGACCAGGAGATCAGCCATTGCAGCATTTCTGTCAATGCTGCGAGCTCGTCAGGACGTCGCGCGCAGCGCGGCCTTGTTCGTCTCCCTCCCCTCCTCTCTCCCCCACTCTCTCATCTGGTTTCTGTATCGCTGTCCATCTCCGTGACTGGAGCAAGGAGGGGCTGCTGCAGCCCTGCAGACTCGCAGGTCTCCTGGATCCAGATCCAGATCTCGCCTCGTTTGCCTTGATAACCACGTGAAGATGAGGCTCGGTTGTCGGTGGGCGTGGTTGAATCTGCCTGCTGGTTCAGAAGCAGTCAGTACAAGTAGCGAGAGATTAGTGTCCGTTCCCGTCTTTCGTGTGGTGTACAAGGACAATACAAGCACACTGCAGATGGGGCACCCCGGTGATGCTCGATCCTGTTAGCTGTTGGTGGTCGCCGGTGCGGACACCAAAAGTGGAGGTCCCCCAGCCTCGTTTGCCCGATTCGGCAATCCCACCACGTGTCATGTCGCGTCACACCCACACAGCCAGTGCAGCCAGCCAGCATCGTCGACGATCTTGTGCTCAAGCTCACCACTCTGCCAACAACAACAACAACAACAACAGCAGCTAAACACAATGTCAAAGGGCACCCGCTTCCTCACCCTCGCGGTGCCATCCGTCGCTCTCTACCTCCTCCTCCTCGCCAACGTCCTCCCGGCGCCCTTCGTCTCCGAGGCCGTCGCGGGCCAGATCCTGCCAGTCGTAAGTCTGCTCGCTTCCCATTCCGCCCCGAGCTGACATCTCTTCTCTTCTCCCACACACACGACCGCATGTCCGCTGTCTCCCGCTCCGCTCGAACCCTCCCTTGCTCCGGCCCGTGCTCCCCCCCGTGCTCGTGCTCCCGGCGCCCCATTCGCTGTCCCCGCCTGGCAACACGCTCCCGTCCACCTCGCGCGCGACAGATCCCCTGGTGGCTCCTCGTCACGTTTGGCTCGTACTCGCTCATGTCCCTCGGCCTCGGCCTGCTCCGCTTCCACGACACTCCCGAGGCGTACGAGAGCCTCCTCCGCGAGGTCGCGCAGGCCAAGAACGAGCTCCGCGACCAGGGCGTCGAGGTCGACTAACGGCAGCACGTAGCTGCGGCGCAGCTGCTACTGCTGCTGCTGCTCGTGCTCGTGTTCTGCGAGCTGTCCTGTCTGCTAGCGCTCCCCTCGCATTGCGGCTTGCGGCTAGCAGCTGGCAGCGGGCTCTGGTCTCCGTCCTCACCCTCCGTCGTCCCGCCTCGTCTCCGTCTCATCCCACTCCCCTCAACACCCACTACCCACAGCCCCACATCCGCATACAGTGGGCCACGATGCACGACAGACAAGTGTAATGTAGCATGAATAGAAAAAATGAACATGGTGGTACAAGTCAACTGGGGGTGGCGGTGGTTGTTTGTGGTGTGCCGCGGCGCAGCGCGGCGAGCAGGTTGGACGAGAGTGTTCGGCGCGCAGGCCACTTCGAGCGCCGATTGCCGGCGCAGTGTCGTTGTGCACTTAACCGTTGAGGAGCTCCTGCATCTCCTTCTGCATGCGCTGCATCTCGGCCTCGGACTCTTCCTCGTTTTCTGCCTCGGCCTGGGCCTGTCAGTCGCGCTGAGGCTGTCACAGGCACTCACGGGAAGGTCAGAGCCGACGCGGCCGGCCTGGCCGAGCTTGCCGTCCGTGAGCTCAAAGAGCACCTTGTCCACCTCGGCGTCGGCCTCGTCCTCGAGCTCGTCGTCGTCGAGGCCCTCCATCGTCTCCTCCATCATCTCCTCCATGATACCAGACTGCCGTCAGCTCCAGCTCCAGCGCCGGGCCCAGCTGGGTATCGTTCAGTCAGCGGGGTCTCGGGCTCACCTTCATCATCTCCATGCTCATCTGGCGCATGGTCGCGCTCAGCTGCGGCAGCTTGACGAGCTGGTTTGTCGACTTCATAATCTGGTCGAGCGTTAGCGTTCACACTCGGCGAGACTTCACAGCGCAGCTCACCTCGGTGCTCTTCTGGAACGCGCCGGTCACTTTGACCATCGCTGCGGGTCAGCTCGTGCGTGCTGCGCGCCTGTGCGGCGGGCGAGGCCGGGCCGGGGCCAGGCGCTGCATGCGTCCCCGCCGCTGAGCCTCTGCGGTACTCACACAGCTGGTGCTGGAGCTGCATCTGGACGCTGCCGAGACGGGCCTTGCTCGAGATGAGGCGGTTGCGCTGCTTGTTGGCGCGCACAATCTCGCGCGCGATGATGCGCGCAGACTTGACGTCGTTCTTCTTCGCGAGCTGCTTGAGCTCGGCGCGCGTCTTCTGCGTCGCCCGGTCGAGCTGCGGGTCAGCAAGCTGCATGGTGGGGGACGAGAGTGGAAGCACAAGCAACAGTCAGGTTGCGGGTCAGACGCAGTTCGGAGTGCGCGCGGGAGGAGCTGTCAGAGGAACAGAGTAACGCTCCGCGACCACTCGGCTGCCAGTCGCAGATGCGGAGATACCCACGTTCAGGACCTCGCGGTCGAGCTGGCGCGACTCCTTGCGCAGCTGCGCCTGCCACTCGCGGACCTTCTCCTCCGGCGAGGGGCCGTACATCCAGCGGTTGATGCTCTTCATGGTGGGCGGGTGCGGGATCGAGAAGGCGGAATGGGAGAGGGAAGCAAGGCGCTGAGAGGGTGGTAAGTGGTGAACCGGGATGTAGTCGTCGTCGTCGACGGCGGCGGCGGGTTCGGCGCGGTGTGGGCGTCGGCGGCGGGGAGCTGGAGACGTGGGATGGTTGGTATCTGGTGTCCTAAAGTTGGATGTTGGATGCCAGAAAGCAGTGAATGCGCAGCATCCGACGACGATACGTAGGCGGTGCTTGGTCGGGTGGCGAGGCCAAGGGCTGGGCTTGGAAGGCGGAGATCGGCCACATGTCCGCAAAGGTGACGCGTGAACTCGATAAGTCGATAACATTGCCTTCCCCGCCCGGTTGCGGGTGATCCTGACCAGCTTGCTCGTGACCGCTTGTCCTCTCCTCATCGTCTCTCCATCCGTCTCCGACCTCTATACCCTCCGCAATGTGGCTGCTGACGGCCGTCGGCCCCGTACATGGCCAGCGCCGTAAGTGGTCTTCCCAGCACTGCGACACTCCGGTCTCTTGCTGACCCCCAGACTTTACCTTTGTGCTGGAGAAGAACAGGTCGTACAAGATTGGCCGCGACAAGACGAGCGACATCTGCTTTCAGAGCCGCAGCGTCAGGCCCAAGGAGGGCACACTCGAGGTCGGCGACTGGAGCCCGACGGAAGTGAGTTGACCCTTTACACTGCAACTGACACCAGCGGAGCACGCCCCCGACCGTCATCTGGCGCCCGGAGCAGAAGAAGGGCGGCGGCGCATACCATCCCGCGCAGGTCCTTTCTCCCATCGCCGCCGCGGGCTCAATAGATCCGGACGAGTACACTGTCGACAACCGCGAGAACGAGGCCGAGGTCTCGCTCGAGCACGGCAAGGGCCTCAAGCTCGCGGGGGACTCTTGGTTCAGGTACGTCTGCCCTCCCGCCGGCCGCTGACAGCAGCATCACCTGGAGCCAGCTGCACCTGTCTTATGACAAGATGAAGAACGAGGACGAGGACCTCACCGAGGCGCTTCGGCGGTGTTGTGGGTAGACCTGCAACTGTTATCCACTGACAGCAGGCGTCTCGTGGACCGCCTCGTTCCAGACAAACGACCCGGCCGAGATTGTCATTTCGGCCTCGTACAAGAGCTCGATGGACTGCTTCTTTGCCGTCGCGTTCGGCAAGCCCATTGTCTCGGACCAGTGGCTCCACAACCTTGCCAACCGCCTGCGTGCGTGCTGGAAGAAGATTGCCGACTCGCAGGACAGCTTCTCGCTCCCTGATGCTCTCGACGAGCGCTTCCGTCCCGCCCTCGACCCGTCGCTCCGCAACGCGAGCGCCAATCTTGACTTCTGGACTCCCCGTCCGCAGAACCACACCCTCTTCAGCGAATGGCGCGTCGTTGGCCTCAAGAGTGCAAAGGTGACTTCCTACGCATTCGTCACTAACCCGCAGGCCCTCACCGACAAGCGCTACTACGTTGCGATGGGCGCAGAGTGGAGTGAGATAGACATAGCCAACCCCCTCATTACCTCGCAGGAGGATGTCCTCTCCCGTATCGCCCCCTTCTATCAGCAGGCAGAGGCAGAGAATCGCAAGCTCTGCATCATGTACCTTCCCAGCGCGAAGAAGGACCTCGAGGCCCGTGGCGTCAACTTTGAGATGGTCACGGCTGCTTGCAACGGGTGAGTACACATGCGACGTGAGGTGCTCACACTAGCCGCCACGGATTCTACTTTACCTCGGGAAGGGTCCTCTGGCAGTCCGTCCTGAGCGGCGGCGTGGACAAGTATTTTGACGCCAGAGGTACGCATAGCAGGCGGACCCAGCTGACGTGCAGATGCTGCGGCCACAACTGCCGCACCGACGTCTTCCGGTGCTGTCGACGCTGCACCCACCTCCTCTGTCCCCGCACCAACCGCCCTCATGTCCTCGCTTCCCCCGTCTTCTGCCGTTCCGCCGTCATCGGCCGTTCCGCCACCCACCGCACCGCCGGCTCCAGTCACAACCACTGCCACGGGCCGGCTGACGCGCCGCGCCGGAACCACCTCGCGTGGCGCATCGCGCGCCCCCTCCGCCCCTCCAACCGAGCAGCCCGACGTCGTCCCGTCCACCTTTGCCACAGACATCGAGACTCCTGCCAAGATGGAGCCTCCAAAGGCCAGAAAGGTGGGTCGCTGGTTACTGACTTTACTGACTCGTCAGCCCCTCAAGCGCCGTGCCGGACGCGAGCCGAAGCCGGACACCTTTGACGACATGGATGCAGCGTCGACGGAGATGTCGCAGCCGTCGCTTCTGTTCCAGGCCTCGCACGTGGCCGACACCCAGGCATCGTCCGGCTCCAGCAGCCAGCCGTCCGCGTCGGCCATGTCGCGCGTCCCTGACTCGATGATGGATGTGGATATGCCCGTGAGCTCCTTCCATACGTGCGTCCAGCTGACGACCAGTCCGCCGCGCCATCCTTTGCGCCGCCTCGTCCCGCTGGCAAGCTCAAGCGCCGCGCCGGACTCGCAACCACCCAGTCGTCCTTCCTGGGCGACATTGACACGTCGGTCGCGTACGCGGAACGCGTCGAGAAGGAGGAGAAAAAGGCCAAGCATCGTGAGCTGTACGAGGAGCTCAACCGCGACACGATCAGTGCGCAGCCTGCGTTCAAGCGCACGCGCACGCTAGACCCCGAGACGCAGCAGCAGCAGTCGACAAACCGCGCCGAGCTGATGCAGGTGGACGAGGAGAACGACTTTGTGTCGCGCGCCCTCAAATCGGCGAGGAAGCGCGGCGCGTCGCCGGCAAGGTCCAAGTCAAAGGAGACGTCTCCTGTCAAGGAGCCCGAGAGGAAGAAGGCGCGCCTCGAGCCCGAAGAGGAGGAGGAAGTTGAGGAGCCCGAGCCCGAGCTCCAGAAGAAGGCGCCCAAGAAGCCGGCCGCCAAGACTGTTCTGGGCCCCACGCAGGTCGACCGGGACGACAAGTTTCTCCAGGCCATCAAGACGAACCGGAAGAAGAACTTGGAGATTGACGAGCTTGACAAGGAGTTTAACCAGCTCCGCATCCCAAAGCCCAACACCAAGGCCAAGGCCAAGGCGACGTGGGAGCCGCCCGACTACTCTGTGCTCGCGGAATTCGGCGACGACCAGATGCGCGGCAACTTTATCGAGATTGTCAAACAGGACCTGTTCCGCAAGGACGCGCCAAAGGACACCACCGTCGACGCCGACGACGGCCGCCCCAACTTTAAGAAGTTTAAAAAGGTTAGCTGATTTTTTCTGTTCGGTCAACTGACAGGCAGAAGAACATTGTTCGCCGGCAGCCCATGGGCCTTGTGCTCTCCGCGCCACACCAGCAGGCAGAGATGGGCGAGCGTGAGTTGATTTGCTCGGTTTTCACTAACTCGCAGCGTACTGGCAGGTGGAGAAGCTCACCCAGACGCAATCGAAGAAGACACAGCAGACGCAGCAGCACCCGACGCAGCGCCGCCGCGGAACGGGCATGTTTGTCGACGACGACTTTGACGACGACAGCGTCCCGCTCGCGCCTATGCGGAACCGCCGGAAGCTCCTGGCGGCCGTAGACGAGGAGGAGGAGGACGACGACTTTACCGTCCTGCTGCCCGCCACCAAGGGCCGCCGTGGCGCTACGCCGCTCACCCAGTCGCAAGTGCCGTTCACACAGACGCAGGTCAAGGAGGAGCCGGCGACCTCACGCCGGTCGCGCGCCACGAGCGCGGTGAGCGCGCGGAGCGCTGGGTCCGAGATATCGAGCGCTGGCGCGAGCTCCACTACGCGCAGGGCCACCACCCGCGGTGCTCGTTCGGCCGGCACGCAGGCGCGACAGCTGCTCCTTGAGGACTCTGACGACGACAACCTTTTCACCACGGCGCCGACGGCGCCGACGGCGACGGCGACGGCGACGCGCTCGTCSCGCSCACGCGGCGCGGCCGCGGCGCGCGCGGCGGCTACGCGAGGCCGATGAGGTCCTTGAGCGACGTGAGGCCGAGCGAGTCGAGGCCGGGGCCGATGAACGGCGCCCACGTCCCGCGGCAGAGCAGGAACCCGACGAGCATCCAGATCCAGTCGTGGTTGCGGTGCGTGACCGCTTTTGAGTTGTGGTGGTGGGGCGCGTACGCGTGCGTGTGTGTACGGCGCGCGACGGCCGTCTCGCGGAGGCCTTCGGTCGGCGTGCGCGCCTCGATCTGCGGCTTGCTGCTGAACATGCCCGCGAGCTTGTGCAGGCCGAGCGTGTTCTCGACGCTGGCGCGCAGCGACTGCAGACGCAGGATGAGCAGCCACAGCAGCGTCTTGACGAGGTCGCGCTTGCGGTTGCGGCCATAGCGGGGGCGGATGCTGTAGTTTCCCGAGGCGTTCTGGACGCGCACGACGGGGTAGCCAAACCAGGGGTTGTCCGCCGAGAACTGCACATCTGAAGCGGGCTCCTCGACGCACGGCGACGCGGGGGGCGGGGTCGTCGCGGGCGTGGAATGGGCCGCTGGCGTGGTCACCAGGGCCGGGTCGCTGTTAACCGACACGGGCGAGGCGTCGCTCGACGCGCTGTGCGAGCGGTCCAGGCGGTACAGCTGCGAGCAGTCTGTCATGGCGCAGTACTTTTCAAGGTTCTTGGCGTGGTGGGCTTGCAGCCCTGAGGCATAGCTTTCCTGCGGCGTGCTAGCGCGGGTGGGAGAGTCTCCGGAAGCGAGGTTGCGGGCGGCGGCGCGGCGGGCGGCGATCGAGCCTTCTAGCATCGCAGGGCGCAGGGATACGCGCCGCTGGATGGGGGGAGGAGGGGGCGGCGGTGACGGCTCGTCGTCCTCCGAGTCGGAGAGCAGGTCGCGATGCGCAAGGCGTGAGGGGGACAAGTAGAGATGAAAGTCGGAGAGTGACTTGATGCGCTGAAGTGTGCTTCCAGACGCGGCCTCCATGGTAGCCGGTTTCGCAGATGCAGGGTCGTCAACCGTGGATGTTTCATGGGTAGTTTTGGTCATTGCCAGTCCCGACAACCCGAGGGACGACGAGTTGATGAGGCTGGGACGGCGGGAGAGGGGGCGGCTGGGCGGACGGGACGAGGTGGGGGTGTTGGGTGCAGTGTAGTAGACGTCGGCGATCGAGGTCATGGAAGTGTTGCGGCTGGGTGCCCCGCGGGTCGCCGACGCCTCGCGCGAGGGCGGGCCCCGAGACCGCGACCGCGAGCGGGAACGCGAGGCCGCGCGAGACGGTCCCCGCGAGTTGCTGCGCGAGGGTGCGCGCGATCCAGGACGGGACGCCGCGTGGGGGTGGATATGGCAGTACTTGCGGAACATGGTCTCGGGGTCGAATGCGGGGCCGTCGCCTCCAAGAGCTGCGGTTAGTGGACACTTTTTTTTTCTGTGCTCACACTTTGGGAGAAGCTCAAGGTCAAAGACGGTGGCTGTGTCGTCCCTGCTCTCGAGGAATATAACCTTGTCGAGGGCCGACTTTGGGAGGACGCGCTTGACGACAGTGTTCCACATGGTGCGCTGGCTCCAGCCTGCGTTGACAATGTAGACGCTTTCGATCTGGCCTGGAAAGTTGTTGTTTCCGACGCTAAATAGGCTGGGCAAGAGCTCGACCTCCTGGGCGCGGTGTCAGAACGCCGTTCTTTTGTGCTTGTCTGTGCGACCAAGGCGGAAATAGAGAACAACAGAGTAGTGAGACAGCATCCGGCAGGCCAGCTTCCGGTAGCGAGACAGGCCGTCCGGATGGCAGCGAGGCCGTCCGGATGGCGTGCGAGGGGATCGCAGAGGCATGCTAGGATCGCAGAGGCGTGCTGTACCAGGTGCCAGGAAGCGGTCGCCATGGCCGCATTGTGACCGCGGGGCGTGCCATGGGCGGCGGCGCCATTCTGCGCCTCGTTCATTGTCCTGTATTCTCGGCGCCGCATAGACGCGCCCAAAGCAGAATAATACGGGCAACAATTATCGCCAAGGTTGAAAAAGAATGCAAAAGACTCACCATGTTTCTGTAGCCAGCCCCCGCAACGTCGATGATCAACACCACGCCCTCGGCACCGGTGCCGCGCTTTCCGTCGACCCACCAGTCGCGGGCGACACGGCGGACGAGCTCGAGGCCCCACCATGTCCAGTCCTTGACCTCTGTGAGGGAGCCGTCGTCGTCGCGGGTGACCTTGCGGAGGGAGAGGACGGCGACGGGGTGGCCGAGGCGGTCGGTGATTGGGAGGGGGAGGACGGACAGCAGGTCTGTGGGCGGCGGAGGGATCTGGCCTCCGAGGCCGCGCTCTACGCGGGCGCCCAAAGCGGCCAGCAGATAGCTGTGTGTCTTTGCGACCTCGAAGTGGTTGCGCTGCGGGCGGGGTTAGCGACGCTGTGTGTGTGTGTGGGTGTGAGAGTGGTGCTCACCCGCAGTGCGCGGAAGACCATGCCAGAGTCGGTTGCCCAGTCGTGTGCGCCGGCTGCTGTGGGGCCGTCCCAAGACTCTTGAACGCGGAGATCGTCTACGTCGTCTTCTAGGTCGCGGAGGAGCATGCGGACCTGGGGGTGGTATTCCTCCATCTCTGCGCGGCGTGCGATGAGGCGGTGGTATGCGGTTGTGAGGACGGGGTGCGATGGAGCGTGTGGGTCTGAAATGGAGTCGACCTGTGCTGCTGGGGGCAGCATGTTGGCCACTGTCATTGTGGCGTGGATTGTAGTTGTGCTGCTAGTGATGGTGGGGGGGGTGGATGGTGCGGCGGATGGATGAGATGGCGAGGGGGAGGGGAGCTTGTCGTGGGTGGGAGGTGGGAGGTTTAGCGGGTAATGGCGGCAGCGGTAGCGGTAGCGGCTGCGGCTGCTGTGGTGGTGGTGGTGGTAGTGTGGAGGCGGCGTGCGGGGACTGCTGGAGCCCAGCGGCGGGGGTGGCCAATGGGGGGTCGGGGGAGGGGGTGACCAATGACGGCGGGGGTGTCTGTAGTGATGGCGATGAGGAGCCGAGTGATGATGACAATGAGAAATGGTGGATCACAAAACGAGTCAGAGATGGAAACAAGGTTTTACTTTTTCTGGGTGGCTGCTGCTGCTCAATGTTGCCGGTGGTGGCGGTGGTGGTGGTGGTGGTGCGCGATCAGATGACGACGAGGGCCGGGGGGTTCCTCCTCTCTCCCCCTCACAACCAGTGACTTCGTATTGCTGCTATCGTCCTCTCTCTCTCCATCGTCATCTACATGCATGGCCATGATGTTCGCAGAGTAGAGGGTGCAGAGCAGAGCAGAGCAGTGCAGGCAGAGCTTGGCGCCATCCCACCCCTGCTTTGCTAGCGGCGGCGTCTCTCTTCCTGCCCATGAGCCATCCACGGTATTGGCCGTCCTGTCTCTCATCTTCTGTGCAGCACAGCAGGCACCACCCACCAGCACCACCAGCACCACCACCACCACCACCAGAACCACCACCACCACCACCACTCTGCTGCTGCAGACCGAGTATACCTTGTGCGAGAGCGTAGATCCTCCCCCGGCCGCAGATGCGCGCAGATCAGTGGCATGCCTCCCGGATCGACGCCGCCTCAAGCCAAAAAGGTGGCGCCGGCAACCACCACCTATTGCCGCCGCCGCATCCCATCTGCATCGCTGTTTGCAGCAGCGACAACCAGCACCCTGGAATGCACCAAACACGCGCACAACGTGAGCTCGACGTGTGCGGCATCGAGTGCGTGCGAGCGAGCGCGCTACATGCCCGCCTCGCTCGGGGCAATGACAATGTCGTCACTATGACGATGATGAATAAAACGTGCAAACAGCAGCAGCAGCCGCACAACGCTCAAAGCGGCACATTCTGCCCAGCCTCCTGCCCGACTCGGGCTCGAGCGGAAACAAGTTGCATCCCCCAAATTGCATCGGGTTGCTTGGTCTCTTGGTAGACAGCAGAGCGCGAACAAGTGGCGAACAGAGAGCAGAGAGCAGAGAGCAGAGAGCAGAGGAGTGAGCAGTGTCAGCGACAGTGAACAGCGGACACTGACACCCACACTCCCCTCCCCCACCCCACCCCACCCCACTCGTCATTGCGACCACTCCGGACTGACACTCGCTCCTAAACCTGCTCTCCTGTCTCTCCCAGCCCTGTTTCGCATCTGCTACGACGACCAACGCCACGCTCGCTGGCCCTCGTACCGAGACGCGCAATGGCGCTGGCGCTGCAATGACGCTCTTCCTGCCCCGCTCTCTCTCACCAAAAATATGCACCCCGCACCCCGCCCCCTCGCTCCCCTTATGCTGCAGCCGGCGGCCGGCAGCCCGCAGCCAGCAGCGCTCTGTGCCCCCTAACACAATACGGGACCCACTGCCGGCGGCTGCATCGTACGCCGAGACGCACCTCGGGCGTATATAACAGCTAACAGCCTCCAGCCCAGCGCTCCTGCTCTCCTGCTACCGAGCGGTCCAAAGCCCCCCGCCGCCTCTCGACCCGTCAGTGCCAGAAAAGGCACTCGGCGCAGGCGGCAAGCTGCATGCAGTGCCGCAGGAGGACATGTGCCGTGCAGCCCAGGCCGCCGGCCAGCCGCGCAGGGCAGGACCAACAACGCCGCCCGTCCAAGACGCACGCAGCCGTTGCTCGTCTGTGCAAGTGGCCGCATCTGTACATGGTACGAGTTGCAATACCTTGCAGTACCCTGCGCTCGCTCCGCCGCACCCTGCTCCGGCTGCGTACTCTCCGGCTCTGCTGGCTCCCGCCCCGCTGCCCCGCACCGGTCCCCGGCTGCAGGGGAGGGCGTCGTCGTCGCCGGGCCTGCTGGGCAGGGCGCGGCACGGCACGGCACGGCACGGCGGGGCGTTCTGTTCGCGACGCAGAAGCACGAGTACCTGGAACCGCAGGCAGCAAACCTTGTGCGTCTGCGCCTGCTGCACGCGCACTCGCGTACTTGTCGGCACGGCACATTCCGCGGGCATGTGGGCGTGCTGCGAGCGGCGAGCGGGCGGGCATGCTTTTCTCGCGCGTGCGTCTGCTGAGCGTAGGTGATACATGCAGATTACGGACATGGGCGGGTAGAGAGGCAGCGAGTACTGGGCCCAAGAGTGACAGAGAAGAGGAGAGAACAGAACAGACAGCAGACATATACGGGGAGCGCAAGGCGGCGTGCTCGGCAGTCAGCACGCTACATTGCGTGGTACGGGTATGGCTCCTCGTCGTGCTGCGGCCCGTGCCCGGGCGGAGTGTAGCTGTGCGACGCCTGCTGCACGTGCAGCGGCTGCCCGCTGCGCGGGTGCGACTGGGCGTGGAACTGCAGCGGCGGCTGCGGCCGCGGCGAGTGGGACTGGCGGTCGGGCTGGAACTGGAGCTGCGGCTGGTAGCGGGGCCCAGACAGGGGCGGCGACAGGGGCGGCGACATGGGCGGGGACTGGGACTCGGACAGGGTCTGGCCCGGCGCGGCGCCCGCGGTGCCGAACGCGCTCTCGGAGCGGAACGCGCTCTCGGAGCGGAACGCGCTCTGCGGCCGGAGGCCCAGCAGCGGGTGGTGGCTGGCCCGCTTGTCGCCGTCGCCGTCGCGGTAGGTGCTCCGCCAGGGAACCCAGGCCGATATGTGGCCGTTCTGGAGCTCGGCGACGTCGGCGGCGACGACGGCGACGAGCGCGAGCCACTCGGGGAGCACGAGCATCGTGTCGGCCGCGAGCTGGGTGCGGACCCACGCGCGCGAGTCGACGGGGTGCAGCGTCGCCTGCAGGAGCAGCAGCCGGTACACTGCCTCCCAGAGCAGGAGCAGCCCGAGGGCCCCGAGGAACAGGAGCGCGCCATAGTCGTCCGCGTCCGTGTCGCGCTGGAGCGTCGACTTGCGCACCATGGCCGCGACGGCGACGTGGTCGATGCCCTGCTTGCGGCTGCGCCGCCGCGCGAGGTGCCGCACGTACGCGGTGAACGGCACGACGACAACAAAGCAGCCGGCAAACGCGACGGCGGCGGCGGCGGACGCGCGCCCGACAAACGTCGCGCGCACGAACGCGGCATAGTCGGCGCGCCGGCCCCAGAGCACGTTGCTCGCCACGAGCCGCAGCGGCGACGAGACGGCCGACAGGGCGGTAAGCAGCGTCGGGATCAGGTAGATTGCGCCGCTCTTCCACCACGACGGCACGTCCGAGAACTGGATCATGCAGTACCTGTGCGTGTCAGTGTGCTACACGCGAGCAGGAAGCTAGTAAGTCTGCCAGTGTGTCGCAAGGCGAGGCAGGTCGCAAGTCGCGCCCGTGGCGCCGATCACGCTGCACGCTGGCGTCGCGGCCGTGCCGTGCGGCGGCGGGTGACGCGGTGGCGTTGTTCCCTCTTTCCATCATATCGACTCACACACAGGGGATGCGGCCCGACCACGAGTATCCCAGTGCAAAGACGGCGGCGCAGAACGTCGCCCAGCCGACCATGCTCAGCACGTCGGCAACGAGCGCGAGCTCCCACGGCGCCGGCTGCTGCCCGTAGTCTGTCAGATACGGCTGGTGCTGCGCTACGACCGTGAACACGA
The DNA here is from genome assembly GCA_002973495.1 of Apiotrichum akiyoshidainum. Classification (NCBI taxonomy): domain Eukaryota; kingdom Fungi; phylum Basidiomycota; class Tremellomycetes; order Trichosporonales; family Trichosporonaceae; genus Apiotrichum; species Apiotrichum akiyoshidainum. The sequence continues at coordinate 17,933 of PQXP01001038.1, read as the reverse complement.
CAAACAGGCCGACGCGCACTGGCCGGTCAGCTCAAGTAGGCTGGCGCTTCGGCGATACTCACAGAGACACATGGCGAGCAGCATGCAGTACGCGATCGCGCGGTGGCCAGCGGACGGGCGCCAGGCGGGTACTAGCAGCCGCAGCGCGATTACTGCCGCAAAGGCGCCATACACGGCCGCTATCGCGATGCTCGGCGTCGTTTCTCGGCGGTGCAGCGAGACGCTGACGGGGAAAACGTCGATCGTGGGCGGTGCGGTCTCCATGCCGACACGATGCGGGGAGAGACTCAGTGAGGAGCTGTTGTGTCCGAGCTGGAAGGCGACAAGAGGCGGCGGGCTGAGACAACAGATAAGGATAGATGTATGATGAGAAGAGGAATGATGTGCCGTCAATACCAGGGACGACGAGAAGATGGATGGGCTGCAGCAAGAACAGAGCAACCACCTTGCACCATGCTTGCTTCCATGCGTGGTAACGCAGCACGAGGAGACTGGTGGCTGTTGCTGCGTGGCTGGCGTAGTAACATTCACTCAGACTCGAGGCCTCGAAAGAGGGGGTGCGCTTGTTCATGCATTCCAAACGGCATGATGACCGGCCTGACGGCCGAGCTTGAATCTCATTTCGACACGGCATGACATGACAGACTGGCCACCAGACAGGAGAAATAAAGTGCAAGAGTACTGTTCCCGCAGAGTTGAGACCGGAGGGTGTGGGAGTCGCCATCGCGGCACGAGAGACGAGGAGAGCAGAGGAGGGGGGCAGCAGGCCACAGTGCCACAAGCGGAGGCTCGCAGAAAACAAGATCTCGATTGTACGTAATCACACGGCAGCAGTCGTGCCTCCGACGGCTGTCACGGCTGTGTGCTGCTGCCGATCACGTGTGGCTTACATGACACAGTGGCAGCCAGGAAGGCAGATGGAAGGCGCCAGGCGGGGAGCTGATGATGACAAACAGCTGGGAACCTGACCCTCCACCAACAGAACCCCCGACAGTTCCGTCGGAAGCCCCCATATCAGTCATCTCCATCAGTGCTCGATAATCACCAATCGTCCACAATCAGATACAGATATCGCGCAACCCATTCATATATCCCGACGTCTTCCGGACTCTGTCGGCCACTGCACCCATCCCCACACACCCCGCCCACAATGTCCGAGCCCGCCGCACCGTACGCGACCGCCCCGCCCGCGCTCCTCCCCTTCTACCCCGACCTCGGCGCGCCCGCGCCGCCGACGTACCCGACCGCGGACCTGCCGCCGCTCTCGTACGACCCCGACCCGAACGGCGACGGCAAGACAGTCTTCAACCCGCCGCGCCCCGACGGCAAGAGGAGCAGGTACTACGACGCGCTGTACGACGGCGACGGCGCCGAGGGCAGCAAGCAGTGGTGGGACTTTCACGTCTACCAGTGAGTGCACCTGGCCAGCTAGTGCGACCCGAAGTGTAGCTGACCAGCAGCGTGCCGAACAACCCCAAGGCGGTCAAGTATGCGCACCAGGTGTACGAGGCCGTGCGCCGCGAGTTTCCCGAGCTGCGCGTCTACCGCGTGAGTCCCCATCTATCTGCGCAGCGTGGTCACCGAGCTGACGATTCCAGTGTACGTTGGGCGACCGAGTTCTGGATCGTCGCTATTAAGACGAGACGGGGCTGAAGACCACCTTGCGCATCCCCCCGCTGACACCAGTCTTTGACCGCCCGCTCGGCCCGCACCCCGTGCCCATGTTCGAGGTCAACGTCTTCGACGCCGCGCAGCTCGGCACGCTGCTGTCGTGGTTTGTCCAGAACCGCGGGCCGTGCAGCGTGCTGATCCACCCGAACACGGGCGACGACGTCAAGGACCACACGACAAACGCGACGTGGCTGGGCGACAAGATTGTGCTCGACGTCGACTTGCTGCGCGCCGTCGACGCGATGCGGGCGGCGGCAAAGGCCAAGGCGTAGCGGCGACTGCGAGCACCAGCGAGTGCAAGCGCGAGCGCGAGTTAGAGCCGAAAGCGCGTTGGTGCCCGGTGCGCGGTGCGCAAGTGTGTGAGCGCCGGGAGGACACTGAACGTGAGCCTCCAGGCGAGCCACTGGTAGCCCCATCACCTCCAGGGTGCTTGGGTACTTGGGTGCTTGGGCCCCGCGTGGAGCGCGTCGAGACGGGGGTTGAGCAAGTTGTTTCAGTGTATGCATAGAGTGCGGCAACTTGGCCCAGAGAAGCGCTGCTGTAGGACTTGTCAATGCCGACCCTCCGGCACAGATACCGGTACTGAGACACGCACCCTGGGCCCACCTCGTGTCCATGAAAGCAGAGTGGGCGGGCTGCTGGCTGTGACGTGACACTTATTGAGCACATGTGGTTTTGGTCTCATCATCTGACCCGGCCTCTTCTCGGTCTGCTAGCTCTGTTCTGGGACAGCGCTCAGAAGCATCACGCCCGCGGCGGTAGCGTCAATTGTATGGAGTATAAAGCCCACTACCCGACTAAAAGTGGAGCCGATCACCGGCAGCCTGGAAAGCCATTATGATTAATGACATCAAGATTTCTCTGGCCTGTTGCAGAACCCGCAAAGTAATGGGCCTCCATACGCCGGGGTTGCGTCTCCGTCTCCGAGTGCATGCATAGCCAAGTGAGAGAGGGAGAGAGATGGCGTAGGGACCTTGGCCCTGGGCCTGCGGTGCAGAGCGGGCCGCACGCTGCGTGGTAGCCGAGCCGCGAGCTCGCGAAGGCCGCCTGTGGACTGTGACTCGGGCACGGCCTCGGACGAGCGTGCGGCCCTGGCCCACGACAGGATCTGAGGATCTGGCACTCGCAGGCTGACGCGCGCATTTCACTGCCGCCGAGACGTCCCGCCGCATAGCCACTGGGCAGGAGCCAGATCCGCCGTCCCTGTCGGTGCCATGTGCGCCATGCCCAGCCGCCCAGCCGCCACGGCCCACGGCAGCACCAAAGGGCAGGCGGCAAACCTAGAGATCTCTCAAGTCGCCAAAGCCGAAAAGTAGAGTGCCCGTATATAAGAGACGGCGACCCGGGCCCCACACCGCCCCACAAGGCTGTCTCTCTCGACGTCCATACACCTCTCCCAGCACCACCTCCGCCCCGCCACCATGGCCGCCCCGCCCGAGCAGAAGCTGCCCCTCCTCAGCGGCAAGTTCCAGCTGGTGAGTGTCCCGCCGCTCCGCCAGTCGCAGCGGACTGGCAACGGCAACTCCCGACGCCGGCATCACAGGAACGGCGGCTTACATCAACTCGTACCGGTGGAGGGAAATGGGCTGACTCGCGGCAGAACAAGTCGCTGTCCGACTCTGCCGAGCCGATCCTTGCGCTGCAGGGCATCGGATGGGTCACTCGCAAGGCGATCAACGCCGCCGGCCTCGCGCTCGTCTTCTCGCACCAGAACGTCAAGCCCACCGACGGTGAGTGGATGGTGAACCCACTCGTGCGCTGCAGCAGAGTGGAGGTGCGCCCGGACGCTGGCACCCGCAACCCAACCCGCCACAGTCGTACAGGCTATGCTTGCGTTCCTCAAGCACGAGCCATCTTGACGTCGTCATCCGCCACAGTGCACTGACGCCGCAGGCGCCGACCCCGAGCCCGACTTTGAGCCGCTGCCCGCGCCGTCCGACGACGGCGAGTGGGTGCAGCTGCACTTTGACCAGGTGGTGACCGGCGGCCTCAAGGGCACCGCCGAGACGCGCATCTTCGACGGCAAGCAGCGCGCACACAGCGACTGGCTCTTTGGCACCGTCGAGACGCAGAACCTGCTCCGCAGCCATGCCGACGTGCTCGCCCTCGCGGCGTCCGAGCCGTACCTCGCGGGGCTCGACGCGGGCGACAAGAAGGAGAACAAGAACAAGGGCGCGTGGCTCGACGAGGGCGTGCATGTCTGGTCGCGCGCACGCAGCCCCAACGGCTGGGTCGCGGTGCAGGTGTGGGGCTTCCAGATGGTCAAGGTCAACGGCAAGGAGGAGCGGCGCTTCTGCCGCAACATTGTCGTGACAAAGGGCAAGGACAAGGTCAAGGTGTGGATGGTGTACGACTATGTGCCCCAGGCATAGAGGGCAGTGATGACAGATCATGTACGACAGAGACGCATGCGACCGCAGTTGTTCCAGTAGCTGAGAGTGTCAGGAAGCGGCGGTGAGCTCATGGCCAGGCCATGGTCGTGCCGCTGGGAGACCCCGCGGAAGCTGCGCTGCCCGTTAGACCAGGTTCCCGTGTAGAACAGTGCTTTGGGGCTGCTGCCAGACAGGGGCTACCACGGGCCTCTCACCAGGACAGTATGATAGGCGCAGTGTTGTTATACCGCAGCCGTGGCCTTGCAACGCTAGAGTCGCGTTCAACTGCACCCTCGTCCTCGTCCAGTATCATGACGCAGTTCATCATGCCCCCTTGCTCTTCATCACCATGTACCACACTCATGGGACGCAACAGGCGTAGTACTGAAAGATCCAAGAAGGGATTGGGGGACCCGCGCTTCGGTGTGGCGAGCCCGTCGCGTCGAACCACACAGCCACCACAATCTCGAGTCACTCACTGGGTGGCCGACAAGCCCGCCAGCGCATGTTCACGCGTACGCTGTCAAGTTTATTGTTTCCTGCGCTCCCAGTGCGTCTCTGCCCGACGTCTATGTGATTGCGAGTAGTGCACATGGGTGCAGTTGCGGCCATCGGGCTTAAAGGCCCCTCGGCCTACGGCCACAGCGCTGACGAGTACGAGCCAAGACTCTGCGGCCTCAGCCGAGACGAGATGTACATGTGTATCATACGTTGCCGCTTGTCAAGCCGTATCGTTATCGGACTTGGTCACAGCCGGAAGCCAGTAGAAACTGCGCATGTCTACATCGCTAGCTAGTGGATACCAGCAGGTACAGTACACCCACTGGATACCCAGCCACTCGGTGGTGCTGCGAGGTAATGGCGACAGTCAGGACCGGTCCGTCAGTTTGATCTGCTCGTAAATGAGAATAGATTAGGCAGGAATGCAGGACAAGGTCAAAGTCATTTGCTCCAGGTCGTGGCTGGCAGTTGTTGCCGATGGTGCACCGTCATCGGGCCCAGGTCATGTAGTCGGGCTACCAGAGCGGCCGGCCGTGTCGAGGAGAGAGTCCATCTCCCGATCGGTCAGAAGGACAACCTCAACTCCGATGGCGTCGAGCGCGGCGAAGCAGTGCTTGAAAAACGCTACCACAGGGGAGACACGCTCCTCGCTTGGCCAGAACTGCTTGTAGTCGATAGGGCATGGGCAGTCGGGGATATCGTTGTCGGCCGGGGTTTCATCTCCCTCGGCCGGGCGTTCCGTGTCATCGTGGCCAAATCCTACATCATTCAAGTGGCGAGGAGGGCTGCGATCCCGATTCTGTTCACCGACAACATCGCGACGGCCCGGGTGACGTTGATCGGGTTCAATTGTGGTTTGGAGGCTCGAAGGGCCCGGTCCGACTCTGCCTTCCGTCGACATTGCGAGTTGACTCGTCGGGCAAACGCGTACTGCCCCGGTCCGGCATTTGGTAGCCAGAGCCGTGAAAGAGGCGGGTAACTGCAGAAACGCGCAATCAATGGGGGAGCTGAGGACGGTGGCGATGCTGGTGTTTATTAAATTGTTGAACCGCGCTGCACCGACAGGGTCGTCCAACCGATGCAGGAATATGTCCTGGAAGTCCAGGCTGTCATTTTCGTACAGAGCCTTCAGTGGCATCGGGCYRYTGTWGYGCTKCTGCCTGTTTATGAGTCCCTCTTTGGCCTCCAGGGCAACAAGATTTGAACTGAGACGTGCAAGCCGGACCATGTGAGGACCTGCGAGAGCGTATCCGAGATGCGTTCCGAACGACTCGCCGGCGCTCACAAACTGGACAATGGCGCGCGCGAGGCTGAGCGGTGCGTCGCCCAGCGATCTCTTGTGCCCAGCTGTAAGGGTCACGATGGCAAGAGTCGAGCAGGTCAAACACCTAGCGCCAATACTCAGATTAGGCTGGAGGGTCCCATCCCTGCCAACTCCAATACTCGACATTGTCGAACTGTCACCATCAGCTATTAGTCAGTAAATGTAAACAGAGAGTCACCCACTGTGCCTATCCAGAGGACTTGAAGCAAGATGCAGGTCGCGGACGCTGCGCTGGACGCTGGTTTCGGCGAATATGGGCGGCGCGGGATTGGCGGCCGCACGGAGGCCGGCTAGTGTGGGGTTGGTGTCGACGATGAATGGATAGCCACTGTCAACGAGGTTCGGGTGCCCTCGTTCAAGCGCTCCAACCAGCCGCCCTTTAATCGAGCCGAAAGCTTCGTCGTCGTCAAACGCTTCAAGTACACGCTTGAGCTTGAGCGACACTGTGTAAACGTCGTATGGCGCGACAAACTGCGCAAATGTGTCGGGACGAGAAATGTCGACCTGGACTTTGTTTGCAGCCATGGAGCATGGAACCCATGCGGAGGAGGTGGCTGGGGAAACAACGGAGGGACTTGGGCCTGTCCTACCCGAAGCCGACGACCCAGCAGCTGTAGATTGAGCCACGACGGACATTTGCGGATGTGATGGTGATGATGAAGCGGAGGAGGATGCTGATGCTGACGATGAAATGGTGGCAAAGGGCGACCCCGACACGCACAACGGGTTTGTTTGTGCCACACTAGTGCAGTTGGTTTAACAGTTTAGCCATAGGCACTCTGAACGAGTGGAGGTCGGCCGCGCCCACCACCAACTTGTCGCCCTTGCCCATCATTGCTCTCTCACTCACCCCCTCATCCCCTCACCCCGCTCACCCCACCCACAATGACCGAGCTCAACACCATCGCCGTCCTCGGCCTGCCCCTCTCGGACAAGAGCCAGGCCAACCTGCGCGCCGCCTTCAAGACGGTGCACTACCGCCCCGACTTTACGCTGCCGGCCGAGCTGCGCGGGGACGTCGACATGATCCTCGCCAACTGGCGCGCGGTCCCCCCCGACGTCCACCTCGCCGACCTGCCCAACCTAAAGCACATCCAGCTCTCGACCGCGGGCGCGGACATGTGCATGCGCGTGTGCACGGCCATCAAGGAGCTCGCGGCGCTCAAGAAGGACAAGGGGCTCGCCAAGGACCAGGGCATCACGCTCGGCAACGCGAGCGGCATCCACGTCCTGTCCATCCCCAACTGGGTCGTCGGCAACACTATCGTGCTCTACCACCAGCTCCAGACCATGATGATGAACGCGCGGGTGAGTGCTATGGTGTCGCCCAGACTAGCACCAGTGAATGGCCCATGGACGTCAGGCAGCTAGGCCGCGTCTCAGCTGCGTTGTCCTTGTCCAGTATCCTGACACCCACAGGTCAAGCAGCAGTGGATCCGCGACGGCGACGCGTTTGGCCAGAAGGAGGGCTACTTTGCCTACTCGCTGCACGGCCGCACAGCCGGCATGCTCGGCTACGGCGCGCTGGGCCGCGAGACCGCCCGCCTCCTCAAGGCCCACGGCATGCGCATCATTGCCGCCAACACCACCGGCCGCGCCAGTAGCGACCCCGAGTACTCTATCCCCGGCACCGGCGACTCGGACGGTGAGTGCGATGCGTGCAGAAGCAGTGACAGTCGTGCAGTTGTGAACGGGATGCCAGGACAACTGGTCGCAACACTGCAACTGATGCCGATACCCTTGCTGGTACGCATGCTGACGAACAGGATCGGTTCCCGACAAGTACTACTCGACCAAGGACCCGAAGCAGCTGGAAGCGTTCCTCCGCGAGACGGACGTGCTCGTCGCGAGCCTCCCGGGCACGAGCGTGACGGAGGGCATGCTCGACGCGGAGAAGCTCGGTTGGCTGAAGCGCGACGCGCCGCTGTTCCTCAACGTCGGCCGCGGCAGCCTCATCACATCTGGTGAGTCCCGTCTTGGCAGCATATCGCACGCGCATCACCCAGGTGGAGCCAGCACCTGCCGCGCACCGCGGCTCGACTCTCGCTGCAGCTTTGTGAAGTCCGGAAAAAGCTGCAATACTCACGCCGACAGACGAGCTGCTCAAGGCGCTCAACACACCCATCGCGGAGGGCGGCCTGTTCGGCGCCGCCATCGACGTCACGGACCCCGAGCCGCTCCCCGAGGGCCACGCCCTCTTCACGCACCCCCGCTGCATCGTCACGCCGCACCTGAGCGGCAACGTCGAGGGCGAGCTGGACCTCGGCGTCGACATTGCGCTCGCAAACGCCGAGCGCATCAGGAAGGGCGAGACGCCGTACAACCTCGTCGACCTCGAGCGCGGGTACTAATGTGGTGGCGGTCGGAAGTGGGGCCTGCAAGTCAAGTGGACAGGAATGATAGATGGGATGAAATGATCTAACTGCATCGGTGTCTACCTGGTCTCCGCTCCGCTCCGGCTCTGCTCCGGCTCTGTTCTCGCCTCTGCTACCTCCCAGCGTCTATCCCTGCAATTCTGCCAGCATCGTCACCGGATGCGCATCTTCTCGGGGCGCACGCGCATCAGCAGGCCGAGGAGGATCATCGGCGCGCCGACACCGTACGCGAAGAAACGGAGGACGGGGAAGCGCTGGCTCGCCCACGTCGAGTAGCCGCCGCCGAGCACGGCAGTGAAGAGCGCAAACGCAATGAGGGCATAGCCCGACATGCTGGATGTCAGTTGCTTCTCTTTGTCATCCGGCAGAGCCGCAAGACGCTCGCGCCTCCGCCGCCATCCTCTCGGCGCCGCGCGGTGCGCAGCCGCTGCGCGGACGCGGAGGCCACGGACATGGCCATGTAGTTGGCGTCCGCCACTGGCTCCCGGCTGATGGGTCATGCCCACATGGACACTTGCACATGCCTGCACACGCCTCGACCCTGCTTAGTAACAAGCTGCGGCTAGGCGTCCCGCCGGCGCTCCCTGCTCATGTGGGGCAGTCACTGCTCCCTGCGCGCAGCCGCCTGTTACACCATCACCGCGACGGCAGCTGCCAACTCACCGGTGGTACTTGTAGAAGCTCTTGGCCTTCATGCCGCCGCCGAGCGCGCGCCCGCCAAACCACACGCTCGCGCCGCCGACCATGGCCTGCACGAACATCCACAGCAGCGTCGTGCAGCCCGCGTACGCGTGCCAGGTCGTGTAGTGCTCTGCGCCGTGCACCTCCTTGTTGTACCACATGAACGACGTGCCGACCGCCATGGCGGGCAGCGCGATGCCGAGGAGGAAGCGCTGGTGCAGGGACAGGCGCGCGGCGCGGACGCCGGCCGGCGGCGTGGGCGGCTGGACGGCCGCGATGCCGAGCGCAAAGCAGGTGATGGCCGTAGCGTTCAGGGGCGCGTGCGGGGCAAAGTAGCCGAGCTGCGACGGGTTGGAGCGCAGCACGAGCGCGTACGTGCCGGGCAGGAAGAGGACGATGCCGCCCTGCGGATGGTGTCAGTCCGGCTCAAGGAGAAGAGGTTGAAGCTGGGTAACGACCGCGACGACGGCGGGTCGGCGACGTCGATGGGTATCTTTTCACATCATGTAACCCTCCGTGTCGCTCGCTGCTCGCTCCGATTCTCGCTGCGCTCGCACTGCTACTCACAAGGATAATGAGCGCAGCCGCCTTGTCCTTGGCGGTCGGCACTAGCTGTCCGAGGCCGCGGCTCATGCTGCGGGGTTCCTCGTCGATCGAGTCGAGCGAGTTGCGGCGCTCGCGGGAGGGCGTGTCGGGGCCGGAGCTGGTGTTGCTGTTGGTGCGGTGCAGCAGGGGCTCGAGGCTAGCGCGGGGATCGGACATGGATAGAGGGGGTGGGATGGATGAGATGGCGGCGGATGGAGTAAAGAGAGAAATCCGGGGCAACCGAAATGCGATCACTTCCACTGGACAACCCCCCAGCCCTGGCGGCGGAATGCGTCATTTCCAGTGGCAGTATCTGATAAAGTGCCCGTCGTCATCAACATTCTGTGCATTTACTCCTCGTACTGCTTCTTCAATTCAAGATTTCAGACTCGCTATCATGATAATGCTACTACCGAATCACTCTACTACAGCAGGTCGACGAGCTCCGCGCCGCGGGGCCGCACGGCGCGCACGCGGCTCTCGAGCGAGAAGAGGTCGCCGTCGTACGCGACCCAGTCAATGTCCTTGTCGCGGACCTTTGCGCTGTCGTCGTTGAGACCCAGGAGCTCCTCGAGGTTGGTGCTGACGAGGTCGATCGCGTCCTGGCGCGAAAAGATCTGCGGCGACGACGCAAACGCCCACGCCATGTTGTAGCGCGTGAGGCGCGCGTCACACTCCTCGGTGATTCCGAGACCGACCGTGACGCCCTCGGACGCAAGCAGCGATGCGAGCGTGTGGTTGCTGAGCGGCGGGCCGGGGAGGATGCGGCGCTGGTCCCAGGACGCAGGGAAGGGGCGGGCCGGCGCGAGGATGACGCCGACGTTCTCGGCAGCAAGCTCCGACGCAAGCAGCCACGACTCGTGGCCGCCGTGGATCGTCAGCTTGAGGTCGGGCGCGACCTGGCGCTTGACGCGGATGAGCGCCGCAATGTTGTCGGCAGAGTGCGTCGCCACAACGACACGCAGATCGCCGCGCGCGGCGCGCTGGAACGCCTCGTGCACCTCCTCGCCGCCATGCTTCTTGTCGCCCTTGCCCGCGAGCAGGTTGCGGAAGAGCGCAATCTTGGTCGACACGGACGTGCCGCTGTTGTCGAGGTTGAGGTGCAGAGCCGCCGCAGAGTTGAGGATCGCATTGTGCTCGAGCGCGTGCAGCGCCGACGTGGAGAACGAGTACGAGAAGCCGGAGAAGAACTCGGACGAGATCGGCGAGGTGACGCCAGTAGTAACTCCAGCGTGGTACGCCATGAGCTCGTCCTTGCCGTCAAAGCGCGCGCCGTCAACGGCATGCACAAGGACGCCGTCGAGGTACTCGGATCCACCCTTGACGGTGTCGTACGCAATGCCGTCCCAGGTGGCCTGCTCCTGAGCAATCTCGATGAGACCAAGCTTGGAACCAGTGGTGATGAGACCACGCGCGAGCGAGCCGTTCTCAAGGTGCACCTCCTCGTACGTGACGTCCTTGCGGAACGAGTGCTCCTTGGCGCAGTGCGCGCCAATGCACTTGACCTCGCCGTCCTCAATGACGACCGTGTGGGGCGCGGCGTCCTTGAGACCGTTGGTGTGCTTGGCCCACTGGGGAACGTAGAGGCTGGTAACGCCAGTGAACACAACGTTGCGGGCCGAGCGCTTGGGGCGGAGGTCGGGGTCGCCGCGGGACGCAATGGCCTCGGCGGTCTCCTTGGTATAGTTGCCCGGCTGGGAGATCTTCTGCGCGGCTTGGGGCTTGTGAATGACGTGGGGCTGGATGATCTGCGGGATACCATCAATGTACGTCTGCTGGGGTGTCGCGCCGAGCGTCAGAGGGAACGAGTCCCAGACGACAATGTCCGCGTCATAGCCGGGACGCACAAAGCCCAGACGGTGTCCAAGACCCATCAGGCGCGCCGAGTTGGTAGTGACCGACGACAGAGCAGTCGAAAAGTTCAGTCCCATGGCGTGCGCCTGGGCGGCCTCGTACACGAGCTCGCGCGAGTTGAGCACGGGGTGGTCGCTCTTCATCGACAAGCGGATACCCCTGTCGGCGACAATCTTAGGGGCAAACGGCGTGCCGCGGTACGCCTCGCGCTTGTAGCGGGCATTGTTGGCAAACAGCGCCAGGCCAGGAGTCGGTCCCCACGCCTGCGAGAGGAGGTCGGTAACAAGATACGCCTCGTGGGCGTGGTGGAACGCGGCGATCGGGAACTGGAACTCGTTCGAGATGCGCACGAGGTCCTGGATGTCGACCGTCTCGTAGCAGTGGATGTTGACCTTTACGTTGCCGCGGATAATGTCCGCCATGGCCTCCCACTCGAGCGACTCGGGGAACGGCTCGGTCTGCGTCTTGGGCGACGCGCACCAGCGGTCCTGCCGGTCCTTGAGCTGCTTGCCCTCGGTGTACGCGCGGCGGAAGTCGTACGCAGAGTCCATGCGCGTGTTCCCGTACACGTTAAGAGGGTTCTCTCCGCACGCGTGCTTGATGTGCCTCCACGCGTTGGTGCGCTTCCACTCGCCCTTGCCATTGTCCGCCTCGGCAATGACAAACGGCGGCTCGACCTGCATGCTCTGGGGTGTGTTCTCGTCAGTCCAGCGCGGCTTGAAGGTGAACGCCTGGCCGCCAATGTTGCCGGCAGATCCGGGAAGCACAAGCATGGTGGTGATACCGCCCGCGATCGAGAGGTTGAACGCCTGGTCGTGGGTGTTGAAGCCGTCGAGCGAGCGGAGGTACGGGAGGATCGGGCCCTTCCACGAGTTGGTCGAGTCGGAGCCGTGGAGCTCGGGAACCGGGTCGACAGCAAGGTGGGAGTGGAGGTCGACGATACCGGGGGTGACCCACGCGCCGAAGAGGTCAACCTGGTCGACGTCCTTGTTCTCGGCGGCCGCGAACAGCTCCTCCATGTCCTTGTCCTTGCCGATGCGGCGGATGACACCGCCCTCGAGCCAGACGCTCGTGCCGTACAGCACCTCCTCGCCCTCGTCTTCGCCAGTCCAGACGGTCGCGTTCTTGAGCAACACGGGACGGGTGCCCTGGACAAAACGGTCAGAGAACTGGCGCTTGGAGGTCGCGTCCTTGGGGTTCGGGTTGGGGCGCTGGATGATCTCGCACTGCTTCATGCCGTCGAGGACAAAAGGAGGGAGAGGGGGCTCGGGGTCGGGCCACGGAAAGCCGAGCGCGCGCGCCGAGGAGCTGACGCTAGCGGTGCCTGTGTACATGTACATGCCGAGCGCCATCAGCGGCAGGAGCGCGAGCAGCTTGCGCGCAGGGGAGTGCCTGCGGGGGTGGTCCTTGATGCCGTCGGTGTCAATGTCGAGGACGGGGGCGCCGCCCTTTTCGACATCGCGGTGACCGCGGTTGCGGGCCTGGATGCCCATTGTGATGATGTGGATGGTGGTTGTGGTGGTGGTGGTGGTGGTGGATGGAAGAGGGGATGTGGAAGAAGAGGAGGGGGGAATTGATCGAGTGAGATATCCGTGTTCTCACAAGGGCGACGCGGTGACGACATTGGACCCATTTGATTCGCGTTCGGACGTGCCCGTCAATGTCACCACGTGAAACCAGCCAGCCAGCCTACAGCCCGATAAGCCACTCCGCACGGAGCTTGCAACGAACACGGACACGACGAGCAACCCACTTGCAGCAGCCGCGACTGGTACATGGGTATTGATAATGCATGCTGTTGAATGCCAATGAGATTGAGATGTGTTGACTAGCCCTGTTGAATGGACCGAAAATGATACAAACTGGACCTTTCTGCCGCTCTTTCGCAGCGCGCGCTTTTGCGCTTGCTTGCCACCGGTCACGGCGGGGCCGAGAGCGCTGTCGCTGTCGCGATCACCATTGCCGTCGCCGGCCTCGGGCCTCGTGTCGCTCCTCCTTCTACAGATTCGGATGGCCTACTGCGCCTTGGCCGCGGTGTCGCCTGTTGTCAGCTGTCATTCTCGCCGACCAGCTGCCCATGAGGTGTCGTCGCTGATGCTCGCCAACTTCCTGCGCACTCACCTGTAATGCCTTGTGTGGTCTCCAGTCCACGCTGGAGCACCCACTCGAATCCCTTCTTGCCAATGTCCGCGTTCGACTTGAAGCGGTCGACCGACGCCTTCTCGATGCGCTTCGCGACCAGGCGTGTCGGGAACGCAGAGTACATGAGCGCGTGCTGCTTGAAGAGCGTCGACGTCAGGTCGACGGCGCCCGCGGGCGTCGTGTTGGGCGTGTACGAGATGTGCTCAAGGCACGAGCTGGGTGCGTGAGCAAGCTTATTTACGTCGGGAGCGTCGGGGAGAGCGGCACCCTGTCAGAGCAAGGGCACAGTAATGTCACGCGACCCCGGCTGGACGTACATGTAGGCGGCGAGGTTGAGGTTCATGGACATCATGGTCGCGGACGGTGCCTCGGGGTCGATGAATACGACCTCACGGACATAGGCCGTCTCGGGAAGCTGGAAGAGCTGAGTGTTAGCACGCGGTTTTGAGGATTGCCGCTGAAGGAGAGCACACACAGCGACTGCGGATCGCGGCTGCCGTTGTGGGGGAGAGCAGCCAGGGAAGAATCCGTCCAGGAGAGGCGGATAGCTAGCGGTGGTGGCGATCAAGCTAGCCTCTCCAGCCAAGACATGACCCCGACGACGGTTGCCGCGGACGCGCTCCACAGTGACGCATGTCGCCTTGCCTTGCACCCACCTTTGCGATCCACTTTGGCGCACCCTGCTGAATGCCAATGACTCTCTCGCTGCGGAGGATGCCCGTCTCGGGATCAATGGTGCGCTCGATGGTGTCCACGCTGAACACATGTGTGGCGAAGGGGTTGGGGTACTTGCGCAAGAGCCAGCCGATGGTGTGTATGGGCGAGTAGCTGGGTTGGGTCTCAGCACAAGCACGGGAGGGGGAGAAGGAGGGGGCGCTCGCCGTGGAATGCAGCAACAAGCAACCACCTGGCGCCACTGTGCCTCGCGGTTACTCACTTGTACACGATCTCGTTCTCGTAGAGCTTGGGCATGATGGTGGGAGGAGTGGAGGGTGGGGGGGGATGTCGCGTGAGGTGGGAGGGAGGTCAATCAGGGGAGGACCAACGTGCCGAGGATGCTGTCCGTCAAGAAGACGAACGGCRGGGGGGGGGTTGGWGGTGATCTATAACCTAAGTGGTTTGTTATTGTTGTTGATGGAGTGGTGTTGTTCTTTTTGCACCAGCAGTCGCCGATGGGAGGGGTAGGTGGGGGGTGGTGACGAGCTCGGGTGTGTGGCCGCTTTTGCACTGGGCGGCACCCAGTTGGCAGGCTGCAGGCAGGCTGCAGCTGCAACCAGGAGAACCTGACTCAGGCACGCAAGCCGTACATGTGTGCCGAACTTGTGTCAGAAAAGTGCACGTGGGTTTGATCCCGCCGGGCCGCCGGGCACGCCGGGTGGGAGGTGTCATGGCATCCATCGTATCCGTGTACTGAATCTCCCATACGTCTCTCCTCGATCTTCTCCCTATCTTCGTCCTATTCTCGTCTCTTGCTACTTCTGAATTCGCCCATTCTTCTTCAGAGAGGAACCTTTCTTGTTCTCAGAGCCAGTGTTCTTCGTCCGCTGACGCTTGGCGGGACGCGCTAGGACCGGAACCCTCGTAGGATCCCACTTGGAGAGCTGGCCCACCGCGGTCTGGCGAGCAGCCTCGTGCTGGGCGGTCGCCGCCTTCTTGTCCGTGAGCGCCGATTTCATGCCTTTCTTGAGTGCAGCGAAATCTAGCTGTAAGTACAGCACTGACGACTGACTCTTACCACCCACGACTCTGTTGACATACGCCTCCATCTCGTTCGCCTCCTGTTCGATGTCTGCGTCGGTCAGCCTCGCCTGCTACGTGTACCTACTGTGAGAAGCTTGCACTCCCGAGAACGGTATGCTGGTGCTCGAATAGTCTATCTTGGCGGCCTCATTCCACAGCGACTTGATGTTGATCGACTGGAGAGGGGCGAAAGGTGTGCTGAACAGCTTGAGGTCAAATGCACCCTAGCGCGTTAGCGAAGCTCTGAGTGTTCCAACCCACGTCCTTGCCCTTGGCAAAGTTGGACTGGCTTCCTGGTCCATGGCGATCAACTTGGGTGTTTTGACCGAGATGGCCCTCCCTGCGAGCCCTGGGCTGGCCCGCGAGACTCCCAGAGCCTGGCTGAGGAGGGTTGTTGCGCAATGGGGCCGGATCCCAAGCCGCCTTGGAGGCTTCCTCGGCCAGGTCCATCTGAGTAGACCGCCACTGGCTGCGGGGGGCTCGAGCCTGGTGGTGGTTCGACTCTGGAACGTGCATAGGCTCCCATTGCCTGTTGCCTGCTGGTGGCTGTTGGTGATGATTCTGCTTAGCTGGCGGGGCAGTGCGGGGACGGGACGGGGCCTGAGAGTGGGTGATTGGCGACTGAGGACGAGCGGTTTTGGGACGCTCCAGCTGCGTCTTGTGAACTTTGGACTGGGTAGTGGGGGGGAGAGGGTTTGGGCCCACTTGCTGCCAGGTGGTCATGGGGAGTGGCTCCTGGATATCAGAGGGGAGACATGCGACTTTGCTCACCTCGAGTTCCTCGAGAAGAAACGGATTAATCCTGTTGTTCTGGTTCTGGCTCTTGTCCTCCTCCAAGTTGCGCTTTATCGAATGGTGCTGGGCGCCCGACTGATCCTTCAGAGACTTCAGTTTAGAAGAACCCGACCGCTTGATGGGACCCGAACGTCCAAACTCCTCTTCTGCGGTCCCGCCCTTTAAGCTCTCGATGCGTGGCTGGTGGGAGGAAGTAGTCTTGCGGCGGTTCTTGGATTGGTGACGTGGCGCGTTCGATATAAGCCTGTCGCCTCCCTCGACGCTCTGGCCTGTTAGTTTACTAATCGCAGTGGAGGTTACCCACCTGTCCCTTTATTTCTGCAATGTGGGCCGCATTATCAACTTGACTGCGAGGAGTGGGGCTTCCTGGTGAACGATTACGAGGTGGTGGGTGAAGAGTGTTTGGGGTCATGAGGGAGTGGTATGACGGCTGATGGAACGCCGGGGAAGGCATCACGAGAGGGTCGTGTTCAGCTCTAGCTTGAACCGAGCCAGGATAGGGATAGTCGTCGTCGATGGGAAACCGAGTGTCGTTCTTGGAAGTGCTGCTGGGGATGAGGACGTGGTTGGTGCCGGGTTCCTGATAGATGGGGAGGGTGCCACCTCGCCTAGGGTGTGGGGTGTGCATTGTGCTTGGCTGCGAGGAAGGTGGGGTGGGGACAACGGGGTCAGAGGAAGACCCAAGAACAGGGAGGGAGTGGGAGAAGAGGAAAGGCGGCAATAGGAGCGTGTTTGCTGAGGGGGTGTGGGTGTCTGCGGTATTGAGGATCCTCAAGTGGTGGTCATGACGCAGAGCGGGCCAGGCGGGGTGTCGCTGAGCAAAAGCGGTGGCGTTGGTGGGGGTGCAGATGAAGTAGAACAAGAGGGGATGAGGGAAGAAGCCAACTCGCCCGACGTTCTTTTATACATTGTCAACTCGCCAGCGACGCAAAGTGCCTTCCCTCCCTCCTGGTTGTGACTGTGGGTCCATGCCTTCCCTCCTGCGGTGGTGGACATGCGGGGTGGAGGTGCAAAGTGGAGGGGCAGGTTGTACGCCTATCGCTAAATAGGCATGTTGTGATTGGCACGCCTTCAATTTCATTTTACGTAAAAATCACCACCCGCCAGGGACAGTCACCAAGAAAAGACAAGAGAGACAATCTCGCGCTCGTCGGTGATCTTTGAGACTCGAGACTAATAATCTTGCGCCTATCCCACACACCACACTACCGCTAGAAGAAAACACTCCACCGAGCTTGAGGACAGGGAGGAGTGCTCAACCCGAAGGTACAACAACTACGACAGGCGGCCTATTTCAAAGCTGACTCCCAGCTCACCACATTCCTAGCTCCCTGGACATCCAGTCGGCCCGCGTACCCAGCCTTCGCGCGCGGGCCAACATAGGATGCGGCGCCTAACAACACTGTCGCGCGCCCTCGAGCGCGGGCAGCGGGGACAGACGGCCTTGTCGCGCGGGCGGATAAGCCGACCTCCATCCGAGCCCAGTTGCTCGCGCTGGCTGTCGTGCACCTGCTGCCGCGAGAAGGAGCGCCATACCGGAGCTGCGTCGGTGCTGGGGCCGACTCCAGCGCCCGGTCCAGCGCCGTTCCGACTGAGCGAGACGCAGGCCCCCAACGCTGCTATCCCTCCGATATCCACTCTCCAGCGCATGCAAATGCCCCACCTTCCCCTTCCTCCACCTCTCCCCTGGTCGCCAGACTCAGCGCCGTTCCTCCGACACATGCAGATCCTCAGCCTCGCACTGCTGTCGACATCTGCTGACGAGTCATGGGAAGTCTACGAAGGACTACACCCAGACATGCGGCCGTTGATCCCGGATGACGTATTCATCTCCCTCCTTGCCCACCAGCTGAGAGAGAAGAAGCGGTTTGCTCGTGTTCTGGAACTGCTCAA